>MU106213.1:0-156916 GCA_012274485.2 Sinapis alba
ATAGTGCATAGTTTGCAATTATTGGATTTTTCAACGAATGATATTGGTGGGTTGTTCCCTGATAACATTGGTCGTCTGCTTCCATATCTTGTACATATGAATGGCTCAAACAATGGATTACAAGGAGATTTTCCATCGTCAATGGGTGAGATGAAGAACATTTCATTTCTTGACCTCTCTTATAATAACTTCTCTGGGACGTTACCTAGAAGCTTTTTCACCGGCTGTTTTTCACTGAAGTACCTGAAGCTCTCTCACAACAGATTTAGTGGTCATGTTCCCCCTAGAGGAACAAACTTTACTTCATTAGATGTGTTGAGAATGGATAACAACTTCTTTACAGGGGAGATTGGAGTTGGTTTGCTTAGCTCCAACGCTACATTGTCAATTCTTGATATGTCCAACAATCTTCTCACAGGTGCAATTCCGAGTTGGATATCTAATTTATCTAATTTGGAATTCTTATTGTTATCAGATAATTATTTACAAGGCACAGTACCACCTTCTTTGGGGAACATGTCCTCAGTTTCATTTCTGGACCTCTCTGGAAACCTATTTTCTGGAGCCATACCATCATATGTTGGTCACTACGTGAGATATATGTTCCTACAAGACAACAACTTCACAGGACCAATTCCAAATACATTGCTGGAACGTCGTGTCCGAATACTTGATCTCCGGAACAATAACCTCTCTGGGAGTATCCCGGAGTTTGTCAGTACTGACTTGGAGGATCCCTCACAACTAAGTATTCTTTTGTTGAGGGGAAACAGTTTAATAGGACCGATTCCAAGGCAGCTGTGTGATCTGAGAATTATTAGAATTTTAGATCTTTCACATAACAAGCTCAATGGTTTCATACCTTCATGCCTCTACAACTTATCATTTGATCTCGGAGTTGCAGAAGAGGATACAAATATCTACACTGGGGAAGATTACAATCCCACGAGCTTTCAGTTGGAATATTACAAATCTACATTTGTGGCGGAGAAGCTCGTAGTAAAGTACACTACCTATCATGAAATTGCAATAAATTTTGCAACAAAACAAAGGTATGATTCTTATACTGGAGGAACTGAGTTCAATGAAGGTATACTTGGTTATATGTATGGAATGGATCTGTCAAGCAATGAGTTAAGTGGTGTTATCCCAGAAGAGCTTGGTAATCTCTCGAGAGTGCGAGCCCTTAATGTATCTCACAACTTCTTGTCGGGTTCTATACCATCCAGCTTCTCTAATCTGAAGGATATTGAGAGCCTTGATCTTTCCTACAACAAGTTACAAGGCAGCATTCCTCAGCAGCTAACCAGCCTTATCTCTCTTGCTGTGTTTGATGTGTCTTACAACAATTTATCAGGAATCATTCCCCAAGGAAGGCAGTTTAATACCTTTGACAAGAACAGCTACATTGGGAATCCTCTTCTTTGTGGACTACCTACCAATATAAGTTGTGATCAGGCAGCAGAGAGGTCAGAGGAAGAAGAGGACAATGAAGTTGTTGTTGACATGTTGGTCTTCTATTATAGCACTGGTTCAACTTATTTGACCGCGTTGATATGCATTCTTCTACTTATGTGCTTTGATTGTCCTTGGCGTCGATCATTGCTACGCCTTATCGATGCTTTCATTGCTTCAGCAAAAACTATGTTTCCTTAAAATCATTTGAGTCAAATGTGGAATCTTATCGCACAACATGTTTTCAATTGTTTCAGCCTTTTGACTTGTATTATTAAACAGTGGTGGTAGCTGTTTAAATGCAGAAGAACCAACGGGCGGCTTGGAATGGTCGATGACTAATGTTGGAAACGGGTTTAACACCCTTATCAAAACTTTTATTTATAGATTTTAATTGGCCTATTTAAACTCAATTTGCGTATAATTTTTTTCTTATTTTTGGTATAATTTGATTTTCTTGTTTTTTTTAAATAATTACACTTGTTAAATTTTTATTGCTTGAGTGACTTGTGCTTTAGTATATAAGGGATATGAAAATAATTTATAATATGCTACACTTTTCAATGCTAATTATTTGCATAATATTTTATATAGGTATGAGTTAAGTATTCTAACCTCACTAAAATTTATATTTTACTAATTGAATATGAAAATGATAAAGAATTGATTTACAAATATAATGTCTTAAGAGTTATTATAATGATTTAGTGAAAAAGTTAGCTAACTTTAGACTTTGTTTTGTAGTACAAATTTGAAATTGACCATTTTCTTTAATTAAATTCTAAAGACAAAATATTTTGTATTAAAAAAAAAACAAAAAGAAAAATATACTTTGATTTGTATGTATTTAGCCAAAACAATTTTAAATAATAACTAGATCTTGATCCGCGTTTTGCAAATGCGGGATATTCTATGATGAAAAATTTCACTAATAACTTAATAAATGTTTTCTTTATTTATGATTTTTTATGTATTTAAAATATATTTGCAGTTCAATCAGTGCTTTTAAATTCTACCCGGATCCATGGTAAAATCGGTTAATCTAGTAATCAGATAATTCAGTTTAGGTTTTAGAAAATATCCATATTTAAGCAACTTTCTAATGGGAATGTCTATTTAGTTTGTTTTCGAATAATTCAAATATTTTTACAAAAAAATCATTTAAGCAACTTTCTAATGGGTGATAAAATAAGAAATAACACATGAAATAAGTGATAACTTGTGCTTTAATAGAAAATATTAGATTTTGACGCACTTTTTTAAAAACATTGACTTATTTTCAAAATTAAATATATTTTAATATAAATTTTAATATAAGATATTATATAGATTTGGACACATTTGTTTGGTACCAACTAACCAAACCATACAAAATTAAAAAAAAAATGAAACCAAAACTACGTAAATTTTTTATAAATAACTGAATAAATCATCTATCTCTAGAACCAAAAATTGAAACCAAAAACCGAGAACCAAATGAATATCTGAATTTTTAAAATACAAATTATATACCTATAAATATTAATTATATTTAATTTCTAAATAACCAAATATCCTAAAATAGTATTTATAATTACCCAAATGTTTTTATTCAATATGTTAATAATTATCCAAATTATCTGATATTTTTATTCAAACAACCTGAATTACTCAATACTGAAATTGGAAAAATCTGAATTGTCCGCTATTTTTTTATATAAAAGAGAAGTTAAATAAATAAAAATAAAAATATTATTAAATTTTTCTGATTTTTTACTGAGTCAACAAGTATCAGTTCATGAGTGAATTTTTGTACAAACTTTTAAATATTTAATCTCTATTAAAACATGAATGATGACTTATTTCATGTGCGAAAATCCATTACAAAGTTTCTTAAACAATTTTTTTTAAAAAAATATTTGAATTATTTGATTTATTCTAATAAACCATAATCGACCAAAACCGAATTCGATCTGATTTTTTTTTGGATATTAGCCGGTTCCAAACTTTGCTACTAGAACCAAACCAAAAATTAAAATAACTCAACTCAAATTGAACCAAACTTTATAAATACCTAATGGTTACTAAAATTCTAGAATCAAAACACTAAAAACAAAAATCTCTGAACTGAAACTGAATATTGAGTAGTAACAATACACTTACATCTAAATGGTGCGAAGAGAACATTAAATTTTAACAAATTAGTTAACTCCTTTTGGTGATAACATATGTGGTTTTTATATGAATTAAGATGTAAACAGTGTTTTCATATTTGATTTGGATATGCGGTCGAACTGGTTAACACTATGATCGTATATAATCTAGTTTTGATTTAATGAAAATTCATTAATTAAACATCAGATAAACCCTAAACCATCAAGCCATAAATTGACACTGGTTGATCCGTAAAAACCCCAAAAAATCTAATAATAGTTTTTAATAATAGGTTAAATTTCTTATATATTTTTTAATAGCACATAAAATTGAATAGAGAATTTAACTTTTCATATAATGTAAATGCATTGTATTTATATTATCTATTTAATTTTTTAGGTTTGTAATGATTATCTTAAAAGATATATTTTGTAAGTTATAGAATTAAAATTATTATTAAATTGAATGTAACTGAGTTAACTGTATATATTAAACATAACTTCTATATAAACTAAAAATTTATTTGTCTATAAAAATAAATTGTATTCAATTTATAAAAACTTGTTTAAATATTTTAGTAATATTTGTTAGATCTATTCTCAACAGATTTTATTATAACTAAAAATAAATTTAAAATTATAGTTAAAACTAATTTATTATAACTATTTTGATGAATTATTAAGATCTTTTAAATAATTGTGATATATTTGATCAACTAATGTAAATAATCAGCCGAACATCCTCACACCTCCACTAAACCTCTTAACAACTTATCAAAATCTTAACTAAAACTAAAATTAAATTTTTAATCACCTTATCAACTCATTGATGTTTCAACATTTATCATATTTCTTTTTGTGTTATTTATAAACCCATACAAATTGTCACTCACTTCTCCACAAATATTCCTAAAAATCATTGAAAATGGCAACCATAAACTTTCATCTTCTATTGTTTCCTCTTAGTTATCATCATCTGCTTCAGCTCATTTGTAAATCCTAACATTCCAGCTGATCCGCCGTGACTCTCTCCATTCTTCAGTGTACAACCCTCTCCACACCATCTATGACCGTCTCAACGCCGCTTTCCTCAGTTCATTTTCTATTTTCCGTCTTTACTCAACCAAAACTCATTTCTAATCTTGTTAAATCGGAAACAGCGGTGACTGCTTCCTGAGTATCTTAGATATTATGCCAACAACTTCAAATCAGCAAAGAATAAAGCAAAGTTAACCATTCTTATTGCTGAAAGTTCAGAAAAGCTAAAGATTGAGAAGATTGAACTGATGATTTTCATAGGATGAGATTTACCTATTTATAGTCGAAGATTCACAAAAAGAATTAAAAGAAATAATGGAAGATTCATTGAATAAAAAATCGTGAGAGAAGTATAGACGACGCTTGGATTAAACCGGCTTATGTAATGTTAGACACTTGGATTCAACCAGAATATACAAAGCCCCAATAATATAAATGCGAAGCCCATGCAATATAAATATTAAGCTCAAATTTAATGAAAACAAAAGATAAAAGGACATGTATCGCTTTCTCCTCGCACTATTTGATGAAGTGACGTGTTCAGGAAAGAAAAATATTACTATATATATTAGTTTGTACATGTTATATGATCTTTGTTTGGAAATTTGATTGAAAACTAGTGAAATAAGATGATTAGTGACATGATACTAGAAACAAAATAGTGGATATGATGATGATTTTAAATAATATTTCTTCTTGTTATAATAAAGTATTCATAGTTGATAGAATATAACTTAATATAATTTATGATTATATTTTATTACCTTTATTTCTATGAGAATATATGAACAAGTTTAAGCCTTAACCATAAAAAAATCACATATTCTTAGAAAAAATTAAAGAGATGAGGATTATGAGAATGTTTTTACCTAAAGTTCATTCCGATCAATTTTCGATTGGTTTCCGATTTTCTGTTAACTCGTTAGGCATAGACCTACTGTTCAACTCACATCTAACGCATTTCCAGATATGGAGTATGCTACTAGGCCAGGGAAAGACAAGAATTCTTTTTTACAAGTCAACAAACTCTGTCTCCGCCCGAAGTTATTTTTAAAAATGTCACCAAACGTTACGACAACTACAATAGCACCAATGATACAACGTAACAAGAACGCAGCGAAAAACTGTCGCGATGCGTGAGATTCACGCGCTCTTTTTCTAAACGTTGACTTTTTGTGTCGTCGTTCTCACCCACGTTTGTTTAAATTTTTTACATTTAATTAGTCCTGCTAATAACGTGAGGGATTAGTAATAACTAATCACTTTAAGGCAACGTAAAATCAAAGGAGTTTACAACTTTTCATTCATTACGATGTTTGGTAACGTTGGAAACTGAAAGACTTCAGATAAAACTATAGTCAAGCAAATGTTTCAGGAAAAAGGTAAATAAAATACGGTTTAATTAAAGTTCATCAATAATGCATCATCGCATACTTTTATGTAAATGGGTGAGTAGTTGGTTTATAAAAGATAATACGAGTACAATAATAGTATTATTAAGATCACGATTGGACAACTAATGTTACTATTTCTTTTTCCAACTATTTTTTTAAAATAATACTCCATCCATTTCTAAAAGATGTACTCTTTCCGTTTCAAATTACTGGGGTAGAATTTTTGTTTCAAAATAAGTGTCGTTTTCGGTTTTCAATGCAAAATTTATTAGTAATATTTTCTTCTCTATTTTTCTATTGGTTAATATATGGTTAGGTGTATTGGTAATAGTGTTTTTATTTTGAAAATATGTAAAATTAAATATTTTCTTAATCTGTGTGCATAAACCTAGAACGACAACTAATATGAAACGAAGGGAGTATGTTTTAAGTTTTTTACATTTATTAAGAAAAATATAAAACCGTAGCTACCAATACATTATTTTTCTTAATAAACTATTCTCCATAATTTTTAACCAATAAAATTTTAATAAATGTAATTATATTTTTTGAAATGTATAATTTATCATTAATTAATATATTGAAAACATAAAATATATATTTTTTTTGAAACAAAAGTTTTTTTTCCAGAATGTGAATCTTTTAGAAACGGAAGAAGTACTAAATTGAACGCATACTACTAAATTCACAATTCACTGCTTTAATGCACTTGCCTCTATCGACTCTTATTCTATTATACATCCTTTTGTATTGTCTAAAAACAAAACTAGTAATAATTTTTACTTTATTTTTAGACTTTTGTTATAAATTATGGTAGAGAAATTCTCTAAAATGATCCTAATTTTTTATTATAAATATAGTTTTCAAAAGTCAAAATTGCAAAATATTTTATTAAAAAGATAAATATACACTTATATATTTAGGGTTAAATGATATAAACTTATGATTTATATTTGAGGGTATGATGTAAGATTTTATAAATAAATAAATACTTAAAAATTTAAATAATTTTTTTAAAATAGTTTAAAGAAAAATTTTGGATTTCAAAATAAAATTTTGAAAAAGAAAATTTGAATTTTTTGATAAAATCTCAAATTCAAAAACTTATAATTCCAAAATTATAAAAAAATATTTATTTAAATAATTAGTTATATTATATATCTATAAAATAATGGTATAAAAAATATTTGGTTTCTTTAGTTAAAGTTCTTCTCGGCATTTTTGTTTTATATACTCTTTTGATGAAAAACATATTTTAGAGTCATTTGAGAAAATTGTCAGTAATATCATTTTATATTATTAACACAAAACATATTAAAAACTTTGATCAATCTTTTTTGTGTAATTCATATAAAAAGAAATGAGTACTATAAACCATCAAAATCCATTGCAATGTACTAAATATAGAAAACATTTGTTTTATTACAAGTTTGAAAATTAAAAGTAAATTTCATTTAAATATTATTTTTATAGTTCCTTCTTTTCATTTTATATGTCATTATAATTTTTCTACACAGGTTAAAAATTATTATATTATATATTTTACTTTTAATTAATTTATTATTTATTTAGTTATGTTAACTAATGAGATAAGAGAATAAAAGTAAAGTTGCAAAACTATCAAATAAATACATTGAAAATATAAAATAATAATTAAAATGAAACTAATTTTACACTTTAAAATGACAATTAATATAAAATAAAAAGGATTATTAAATTTTAATTAAAACTCTATAAATCAATACCATAATTATTAATTTAAGAGTAATTAGATTCAAAACTTTATAAATGTTTTATTTAGATTAATAATAATATTTTATATGTTCAATAAATATTTTACCTATGTTTATATATATAATTATTATTTTATTATATAAAGTAAATTATATTTAAATAAAATAAAATTCTTATTTTATCGAATTATGTTTTATTTTAAACAAATATTTTCTAGAAAATTATTAATTTGTCAAATATATTAGTTCAGAGAGTTTATACTGTTAATTTTATACAAGTTTAATTTGACTAAATTCGTTAAGGTGGGATTTATGTTCCTTTCTGTGAGCTTTCCGCAACATTAAGAAAACACAAAATGGACGCTTTCGTTATTCATATAACAAAACGTAAGTGGCTAAAAAGAGCTCAAAAACAAATCATATTTTCATGGGAAAATTCATTAAAAATACCCGGACTAATTTTTATTTACTAATAAAATACATGAACTATTTTGGATTCCCATTTAATACATGAACTAATTTTTGTTGCCTATTAAATACACAAACTTTTGAAATTCGCAGTTTTTACACATCGTTTTAGACGGCGTTAACTATATTTAACAGAAATGATGACGGTGTTAGTGTTAATTAAACACATGTTTAAATTATGAGATCAAAATTCCTTAAAAATACATGAACTAATTTCATTTGCTAATAAAATACACTAACTATTCTGGATTCCCGTTTTAATACATGAAGTACTTTTTGTTTTCCATTAAATACACAAACTTTTGAAATTTTTCAGATTTTACACATCGATTTAGACGACGTCAACTATGTTTAACAGAAGATGAAAATCCTCATGATAGATTATGTTGTTAGTTTTCTTCTTCATTACGCTTACATAGTGTATTTTTTGGATGAAATTTCAAATTTACTGATCATAGTAGAAAAGAAAGAATATATGTACAACCTAATTCATAACAATAAACTTATTGATCATAGTGTAAATTAACCTTTATTGAATCATTATCACTACAACCAAAGAAAAAAAATAAAATTCAGAAATACATAACATAAACTAATTCCAAAATCAGAAGTTCATTTAAAATTACCTAGTTTTCTTCATTCTTTTTCACGACATAGAAATCGACTTTATTCTGAAGCGATATAAAAGGAAATAAAAGGAAATAAGAAGAAAATGAATAAAGTTTGGAGAATAAAAGAGGTTGAAATTGATTAGGGTGCCATACTCGAATTGAAACTAACTTGGCTCAATCGATTTAAGAGGTTTTGGCTGAGGGTAAGCGTACTTTCACAGTTTAACCACATGTTTAGTTAAAACTAACGTCATCTTCTGTTAAACATAGTTGACGTCGTCTAAATCGATGTGTAAAATCTGAAAAATTTCAAAGGTTTGTGTATTTAATAAAAAACAAAAAGTAGTTCATGTATTAAAACAGGAATCCAGAATAGTTCGTGTATTTTATTAGCAAATAAAATTAGTTCATGTATTTTTAAGGAATTTTGATTTCATAATTTAAACATGTATTTAATTAACACTAATGTTGTCATAACTTCTGTTAAATAAAGTTAACGCCGTCTAAAACAATGTGTAAAAACTGCGAATTTCAAAAGTTTGTATATTTAATAGACAACGAAAATTAGTTCATGTATTAAACGGGGATTCAAAATAGTTCATGTATTTTATTAGCAAATGGAAATTAGTCAGTATTTTTAAGTCATTTTCCCTATTTTCATATACAAGTCTCACGAATAAGATAATCGTCAAATAGCAAGCATCCTTTCGCCACGTAGCATAACACAGTCACGTAATCCCTCCCCTCTTTACCCTTAAAACCCATTGACAGAGAGAGAGAGAGAAGAAGAAGCTCCGCCTATCTTGCGCACCTCTCTGCTTATCCTGCGCACCACCACCACCATGGGGAAAGGTCGTGCACTAAGCGACGGAGTGATAAAGAAGATCCTCCTGTCTTACACCTACGTGGCAGTCTGGATCTTCCTCAGCTTCACCGTAATCGTCTACAACAAATACATCCTCGACAAGAAGCTCTACAACTGGCCTTACCCAATCACACTCACCATGATTCACATGGCCTTCTGCTCTTCCTTAGCCATTATCCTCATCAAAGTCTTCAACATCGTCGACCCTGTCTCCATGTCTCGCCACACCTACCTCAGATCCGTCGTTCCCATCGGCGCCTTGTACTCACTCTCCCTCTGGCTTTCCAACTCCGCTTACATCTACCTCTCCGTCTCCTTCATTCAGATGCTCAAGGCCCTCATGCCAGTCGCCGTTTACTCCATCGGAGTCTTGTTGAAGAAGGAGACGTTCAAATCTCAGACAATGACTAACATGCTGTCTATCTCCTTCGGTGTCGCCATCGCTGCTTACGGCGAAGCTAAGTTCGATGTTTGGGGTGTTGTTCTTCAGCTTGGTGCTGTTGCTTTCGAAGCTACGAGGTTGGTTCTGATTCAGATCTTGCTTACTTCTAAAGGAATCAATCTTAACCCAATCACTTCTCTTTATTACGTTGCTCCTTGTTGTTTTGTTTTCCTGTCTGTGCCTTGGATCTTTGTCGAGCTTCCGGTTCTGAGAGAGACTTCGAGTTTCCATTTCGATTTTGTTATCTTCGGAACCAACTCGGTCTGTGCGTTTGCGTTGAACCTTGCTGTGTTTCTCCTCGTTGGGAAGACTTCTGCTTTGACTATGAATGTTGCTGGTGTGGTTAAGGACTGGCTCTTGATCGCTTTCTCCTGGTCTGTGATTAAGGATACCGTCACGCCGTTGAATCTTTTCGGTTATGGGCTTGCGTTTTTGGGTGTTGGGTATTACAATCATTGCAAGTTGCAGGCTTTGAAGGCTAAAGATGCTCAGAAGAAGGTTCAGGCAAGTGATGAAGAAGCTGGGAAGCTTTTGGAAGTGAGGGAAAGTGAACGAAACGAAACTAAAGTTTGAGATTCAAGAATGCTATTTCAGGGAATAAGAGCTGAAGGGTTAAAGGATGATTTTTTTTGTAAGAGTTTTGTTTTTCATAGGTATGTTTATTATTATGATCATTATGGTTGTTCGTCTACGTTTAAGTTATTACATAGTGATTTGATTGTACACATGGGGTTTTATGAATCTTTGGGAACTCCAATGTATCTTCTCTTAGTTTTATCTTTGTTTTCTTTACTTTTACTCCTTATGAATCTTTATCTTTGTGGGTAAAGACTTGTTGTAGTAGTAACTTCTCTATATTTTCCATATTGAAACTTATTTCTTTCTCCAGACGGAAACGTTCTTCTTTAGAAGTCAGAAGATAGTCAAAGCAAAAACATTTCAATGTATTGAAACCTCTTTGGTTATGTCGGATCGTTTGGAAGCAAGATCCATGAATCTCGGGTATAACATTCACATACGGACGTTATAATAATGTAACATTCACATTGACAGAAGGGTCTTTTAAACCTCTCCAAAATAACTAATTCTCACGGATTAGGAATTTCTCAACAACCAACATTTGGAGAAAAAACATTTGGGAACTTCAACACTCGCTTTGGCATAAAGCTGTTTTGGTTTCAGAATACGATTCCTAAACATGCACTGGTTTGTTTCTTTGTGATTCTGAAATGGCCTTGACTCTCGGCAGATCTTCCTATAGGAGCAGTGTTCAGTTTCAGATGAGAATCAAGCTAAAACTGATTAGTCCAACATTTGTAGACTGCACCAAACATTAGATATATGCCACGGTCGTCACGGACTGGACCACATCTGGGGTTTGGCAGATTGGCATCCTAGTTTTGACATCTACAATAAATCTTTCATTAAACAAAACCTCTACGACGTTGACAAATCACTCAGCAATTCAATATTCCACTGTCTTATAGACTGTCACGTTAGCACTTGCTTTAAACTGTGTACATTAGCTTAAATATCCAACACTATATTTTTACTTTTAACATTCCATTTACTCTTATCTTTTTTTTTTCCAGCTAATAATTCAACACCATATATTTGTTTTTATTTCATTAATTTCAACCCTTATATCCTTCTACTTCTAGTTGAGAAATGACCTCAAATATTTTTAAAACATGGCTCATAATAATCAAAATGATGTTTAATCTAGTATTGAAGCAGGAACCAATCTAACAGTTATTCCTAAACTCTCTAATTATTACTTCTTGTACCACTGATTTTTTCAAAAGATTTGTGCCATTAAATTATGATATTTTGTTTTTTTAATAGGAAATATGATTGCGGGCTACGTTAAGTGTGTTGACCACCATATGCCTAGTCATGCAAACTAAACTAATGTATATTTTAATACATGAAATATATGTTATGTATGACAACATCTATTAACTTAATAATGTTATATAGTTAACATCATGAGCTTAATTTCATTAATCGAAAAAGTGACGTGGATATTGAAAACTTTAACTCCATTTAATTCTCTCGTTGATCAATTAAAATTTTACTCACCTAAACGTAATTTAACTAAAATTTGATTCAATCCAACCTAATAAAATAAAATAAAATTTGGCCACAAATTTTAAAATTGACCTATTTTTTTTAAATATCGGGGACGTCATCTTTCTATCGCAACAAAAAGGAAAACTCTAAGAAATTATGCTTTGAATTAAAATCAGTGAGAAAAAATGAATTTTCTGAAATCATGTGGGGTTATTGACCAAAATTGAGAAAGATGAGTTAATCGATTTTGGGGTCAATTAACTTTTCTTTCTTAATTTTGGTCAATAACCCCACACGATTTCATGAACTTTAATTCTCTCTCACTGATTTGAATCAAAACACTAATTTTCTGATTTTTTCATATCTCGACGAGTCGAATTTTAGTTAAATTATGGTCGGTGGGTCAGATTTTAATTGATCAAACATGAGAATTAATAGAGTTAATGTTTTAACTCCCACATCACTTTTTTAGATTAATGTGTGAGAATATGAAAATTAGGGTAAGGATGAAGTGAGAATGAGCCACTGGTTAAGTAGAAACCAAAAAGAGAATGAGAGTTTGTATGAGTATCAAAGAGAGTAAGCAATGTTGTTGAGAGTATAAATGACTGAGAGTGAGAGTTTAGAAAGTATGGTGAGAGTGAAATCGTGGGAACCAGAGAGAATAGAGAGAGTTAGAGATTTAGAAAGTTGAGTAACAAGAGAATATGAAGAAAGAGAACTCCTTTTTGCTTAATTCATTATGTGTACAAAGAAGGCTATTTATAGCCACAATCATAAATACAAAAGATATGAGAATATACTAAAGAGATAAGGCTCCAACAGTTATATTCCCAACAATTATATTTTGAATTTTGAAAACTTTTGGACTGTCGTAATCAATGCCCGCGAATTCCTACAACACCAAATGCTAACTGCAGGTTTATCAAAACGCCCACTTTGGTGATGTAGGTAATCTGCATTTTTCTTCAGCAACTATTCTTTTCTCTACAACGTCAAAACGTTCAATGTAGCTTTCTTAAAGTGTCCACTTCAATGATGTAGGCCAACTTGATCTCTTGAGTTATTTCCTTTCTCTTTTACTTATATCTCAACATGTATCTCATGTCTTATTTCTTCTTCATCTCAATATAATGAAACTAAGCTAACATCATTAAGTTGATGGATGTTTTTATGCATAACATATATTTCAGATAAGTATGTATACATTAGTTTAGTCTGCATGAGTAGCTATATAGTGGTCAATATTTCACGTAACCAACAATCATTTTTCCCTTTTGATAACATAGCCAAGCTACACTTCTCTTTTATTTTCTCCTTTTAATTTATTAAAATTGTTTTCTTTTTTATAACTTACTCACATTTGGAAACATGTATATTCAATACAAAACATGGACCATCATATTTAGCTTCAGTTCTAGATAATTGTGAAGGTTTGATCAATACAGCAGTAATGCCTATGTTTGTGTATCTAATCCATATTGATGGATTGCTAGAGCAAAACAACTTTTACCGAAAAGGCCAATATGCAGCAGACTAAATGAAACTACACTTGATTGGTATACTTCTGAAATGGAACAATGACCATTCTCAGATTGGTTGGAGTTCAAGAGGAAATGATTTGTTTGTTTTGGAACAATCAAGAATAGTTCTCCTTCTATTCGAATGAGAGTTTGCTTCCAACTCATAATTTGACGATAAAGACTACATTAGAGATAAATGTTGATTCATCAATGGTAGAAGACCTTATTAAAAAATCTGATGTTGGTGTTGCTTGGATTGTTTGGTGTAGAGAAGAAGAGTGAATCGAGAAATGTCAAAGAACTTCACGAGGCACCTAAAACGGTTGTGAAGAATGATGCAATAGACCAGAATACACAAGTTAAGTGTAATTCTCCATTAGAAATTGCCACGAAAATACTTCTCATGATAAGATCAACCTTTAGATGCAGCAAGGTCTCTACTGTATCTTTGGAGATTAATGAATCATGTGATTTGCAGGAGCAACAACTTCACAATTGGTAATTTGTGGTGGTTTGCAACATCTAGTTGTAGGTAAAAGCTGCTCCAGTGACACACATGAATATTTGCAGCCACAGTATGAACTAGTTTGTGTAGCAGTATGTTCTTCTTTTGACAACATATTTTTAATTACTCAGTAAGACAAGCATTCATACATTTTACTTGTTAAAGAGGTGAATGAATTGATTCATCACTCAATAGTTGACAAAGACAAGAAAGTTTCGGTACTGTGTTTGCCAAGTATATTTCGGAGATGGAGAACGATGCCACAAACAGAAAAGTCATGGTTGATGTTTAAAATGAGGAAAGGTTCGTTTATCTCTGTCAAGAGTTAGTTTTTACCACAAGTAACTCTGCCGAAAGCATCTACTTTAAGTAGTGATGTCAAGGAGACATAATCAAAGCAATCGCTTGAATCGCTGATATTGGGTCAAAATCAATCGTAGCTATATCAACAACTAAAATCACTTAAACATGAAAAACGTGTACTTGAGCCAAAAATGTTGAGGGAATATTTTTTTATATGCTGAGCCAATTTAAACGATGATACATTATAATAAAATTCTATATTTATTCCAAGAAAGTAAATAAAGAAATCTTCATGTGGACAAGAATTATTTAAACATTCCTTCGAAAAAATTTTACTAGAACATTAATAAAGTTTTACAAAACATTTTTTAAAAACAGCATTAAACAATGTTTTATAGAACAAACTTTTAAAAAACTATCTATGACAAGTTTTACATAACATCTTTAGTAAGACTATCACTAAGCATTGTTTTATAAAAAAACTTCCACAAAAATAACTTCGACAAGGTTTATGGAACATCTTTCATAAAACAAAACAAAACATTCATTTGTAGAGATAAATTTCGTAAAATCAAATTAAACTCATTGATTTATAAAACAACCTTCGAATAAACTAAACGAAATCACACAAGAACATCAAAGGAAAACAAAAGAAGACGAGAAAAATGAATATAAATACTGCACATTTTGTTCAAAAGTCAAAACACACATACTCTCTCTATTTCAAAATATCAATGTTTAAAAAAAAAAAACTGTTTCAAAAAATATTTTTTACACCTTCACTATATTTTTATTAGGTATTAAAGGTAAATTGTAAATTTTCAAAAAACTAGTTGTCTTTATTATATTTTTATTAGATAAAAATTATGAATAATAGTTAATTACAAAATAATATATTTATAATTAAAATTAAAAATATTTTTTATTATGCGTGAAAACTCCAAAAATATATTTTAAAACGAAGGAGTAGTTATGCCTTAAATCGAATCTCTACACCTCATAATTATTGATGTATTATTTTAATAAGTGGTAATAAATACATTAATTATTTATTTGATATAAATCTATATAATAATAACATTTTGTTAGACTTATACAAATTAATAGCAATTTTATCACTCTATTGAATCAATTATATTAATAACAATATGATTTATTACATTTGATGATAGATCAAATACCTGCTTCATTTTTAAATAAATAATTTAAAATAAAATAATTTAATTTTTGAATATAATTTAAATGATACAGCTCACATTTTTGTAATGTGTTATGAATAAGTTATTTTTGATGAAAATAATAAAATATAAAAGGTAACGTCATTTTTTTGCAAATCATGTAGGGAAATATTTTTTTTGTTGATTCGATATAGTGGTTACAGTTTAATAGATTAGATTAGCCCTAGGCATTTGGTTCTCAGTTTGGTTATTTCAATTCTTTGGTTCTTCGGTTATAAAAGTTTATGATCCGTTCGTGTATTTAGAAAGTTTAGTTCGGTTTAATTATTTTAGTTTTTGGTTCGGTTCGGATAACAAAGTTTGGAATTTGACTTATTTCCAAAATAAATTCGGATCCCATTTGTTTCCAGCTCGGTTCTGGTTTTTCAGTTAATTCAAATTAAAAAAAAAAAAAATTTGGATTTGGTATGAGAATTTTTAATGATTTTCAAATAAAAATTTAGATAATTCAGTTAATTTTAAATATTTTGGATAAAAAAATATTCTAATAGTTCAAAATTTTGATATTTTGATTGATAAAAAATATTTTCTAAAAATTATTTGATTGTTTAAAACTAAATATAGTTAATATTTATAAATATATTAATACATATTATAGAAATTTGAGTACCCATTAGGATTTGTGCAATTTTCTCAAATAGTTTTATTTTAAAATTTTGTCATAAAAATAGCTTTCAAAAAATAAAATGGTTAAAATAACCTATTTTGTTTTGAAAAATTTAATAGAGAAATTCCCTTAGATAACCCTTTTTAGTTTATTCTTCACAAAAATAGTTCTTAAGAAAAAAAATGACCAAAATAGTTTTTTTAGAAGCTAAACTTTTTATTTATATGCATTTATACTCTTAGGATTAACTAATTTAGACTTTAGGGTTTAGAGTTAAGGGGTGAGTTTGGGGATAGGGTTTCAAATTTCAAAAAAAAAAATTGAAAATTTCAAAAAAAAAAAAAACTATTTTGGTCATTTTATTTTTCTAAGACTATTTTTGGGACAAAAACTTTTAAAATGACTATTTAAGAGAATTGCCCATTTTAATTTTAATTTTTTATTTTTTAAAATTTAAAATCTCATCCCAAAAACTCATCGCTTAACTCTAAACATTGAGTCTAAATAGTTAATTTTAAAGGTATAAATACATATTTTCTTTCTAAAGTCTATTTTTTGAAAATAAATTTTTAAAAAAAGATATTCAAAAGAATTTCTCTTAAGTTTTTGGTTCGGCTCCGATTCAATTCTGTTTTTTTAGTTCTAGAGATATAGGACCAACTAGTATAATTTATAAGACCTAAGTTCAAACCGAATTTTGTTTTTTGGTTTAGTTCAGTTTTTGGTTTTTTAGTTCTGAATAAATGTGTCCAGGATTAAATTAGATATAGTCTAATTTTATTAATAATTTTAAAATTAATTAAATAATTAAAATCTATAAAAAAAGTTAAAATCGTTCTAATTGTTAACGATGCTCTAACCAGTTGGAAAACCCAAAAATCAAGTTTCGAAGCGCCGCCGAAGAGACCCCTTCATGTCTCTCTAATTCCAATTCTCTGGTTGGATCGCTTATCTACTTCCTTTGCCCCATGTAAGGTTCCTTCTCCTCACTTCTGTATTGTGTTTTCATTCCAAAGCTCCGATCTTTACTACTCTCTGTTCGTAAATCTGGAAAAAAATTGAAGGTGTGTTAGAATTACAAGAAGTGTCCCTGCGGACACATTTAGGTTTATGATGTCTTTGAAACGACATAACTGCCGACTTCATGTCCCAATTCTCATTAATTTGGGCAATTTATTGATGAGCATTACGTTTCTTTTTTATTGGATTCTTTTTAGTGTATCACTTTTTGGGAATTTTTGTGCTTGAGTAGAGAATCATCATTTTGCTTTTTTTTGGATGAGATAATTAACATTGATTCCTCTTACTCAGCTCCTGGTTGATTTTCTCTCTCCATCAGTCTCAATACTGAGTAGTCAGTTCGGTTTCCCTGAGCGTTTTGTCACTCCATACAGCTGCTGAAACACCTCTTCTTATGGATTCTAATAAAGAAGAGGCTAATAGAGCTAGAGAGACTGCAAAGAAGAAGTTTTTAGCAAATGATTTTCCAGGAGCCAGGAAATTTGCCTTGAAGGCTCAGTTCTTGAATCCTGACCTCGAAGGAATCGCTCGAATGGTGGCTACTTTCGATGTACATGTGTGTGCTCAGAACATAATACACGGTGAGATAGACTACTATGGTGTACTTGGTATAAACCCTGAGGCTGACGACGAAACAGTGAGGAAACGTTACAGAAAGTTGGCTGTAATGCTTCATCCTGACAGGAACAAGTCTGTCGGAGCTGAGGAAGCCTTTAAGTTTCTTTCTCAGGCATGGGGTGTGTTCTCCGACAAGGCAAAGAGAGCTGACTATGACTTGAGGAGGAACTTGGGATTGTATGAAGGAAGAGGGGCTTCTTCATCATCAAAGCATGCAGACAATGGATTTCAGAAAGCTGCTAAAGCAAGTGTTGTTGCTAACGCTCCAAAAGTGAAGAGTTTGAAGAGAGTTACAAAGCGGGCAAGTGATGCATCTGCTTCTGCTGCTACTCCTGCTTCAGCTCATAATGCAACTTCTGAGGGAACCTTTTGGACTGTGTGCCGCACTTGCAGAACACAGTATGAGTATCATCGTGTTTACTTAAATCAGAACCTCCTGTGTCCTAATTGTCGCAAGCCCTTTATAGCTGTGGAGACAGATCCTCCAGGCTCAGGTTCAATCCGCAAGACCTTTCACGAGCACCAGTTTGAGTCTATTCGTCAGTCAACAGACGGAAGAAAGAGAAGTAGAGACAACAGCAACGGTGTGTATGATTCCTTTGAGTGGAGTGCTGTGTGCACTGGAACCAAAAACGCTGCTCATGGTGCACAGACCGGGTCAAGGAAAGACGAGGTTGTCCGTAGAGAGTACACGAAAAGAGTGGCTGGTGCTCTATCGACAAACGCTCCAAAAAGAAGAAAGGGTATGGAAAATGCAGTGGCTGGTTCCAACGTAGCAAGTTGTTTTGCTCCCAAGTCCAACAGCGTGAAAGAATTTTCTGATGATGAACTGAAGAATTTACTGAAGAAGAAAGCGAAGCTGATAATCAGAAGAAAGCTGCAAGAGCTTGCTGAAACTGATGCAAACAGAACTGAGGATGTCAATGTGGCTAATGCAGGTTCTTCAGAAAATAAAAGTGCCATTGGAATTGGATCATGCTGTATTGAGGATACTTCTGGTGCTGATAAAGATTTGGATCCCTTGGGAGGCTTGACAATAGAAGTTACTGATCCAGATTTCTGTGACTTCAACAAGGATCGAACTGAAAAGTCATTTAGTGATAACCAGATATGGGCTTCTTACGACTCTTTAGATGGGATGCCTCGAGGTTATGTCATGATAGACAAGGTTATCTCCGTAGATCCATTTAAAGTGTGTATCATTCAGCTTGCTTCAGACACAAACAGTGAGCTTAGGTCAACAAAGTGGCTTGGCTTTGGTGTTCAAAAAGCTTGTGGAGATTTCAGAGTTGGGAAAACCCAAATCTGCAGGTCACCTTACATTTTCTCACACAAAGTGGAACAGGTCAAAGGCAATCACGGAGAGTTTCATATATATCCTAGAAGAGGCGATGTATGGGCTCTATATAAGAACTGGTCCCATGATTGGAACTATCTTACAGGAGCCGAAGCAATAGAGTATGATGTAGTCGAAGTAGTTGAAGGGTATACAGAGGAGTATGGTGTTTCAGTGGTTCCTTTGATGAAAGTTGCCGGTTTCAAATCAGTGTTTCACCATCATTTGGATCCCAAAGAAATCAGAAGGATCTCAAGGGATGAAATGTTGAGCTTCTCTCATCGGATACCAGCTTACTTGCTTACAGGTCGAGAAGCACCCGGTGCACCCAGAGGTTGCATACAACTCGACCCAGCAGCAACACCATCACAGCTTCTTCAAGCTATAGATATGTGACTATAAAAGGTGTAAAAGACTTACTGTATCTTTGGTAATGTAATTTGCCTATAACAACGAACCGTATGATGTTTTGTTTCTAATTTATGGGTAACAGAGTGCCGGTCCTGATTACATACCTATTATAGACACTGGGTGGGATCCCACTTTAAGCGGCCCATTATTTTAAATATTAAAAATAGGGAAATCCTCTACCTATATTAGTTAATTTAGAAGTTAGTTAATTGATTTTCTTTACTGTGTCAATCATAGCAAAAATTTAAAAATTATAATAATTTAATTGATTGGTAGTTATTTTTTATTTTTTAATTATATCTAAAAGATAAAATTCTAGAACTTATTAATATTAATTTTCAAATAATCCATATAATTTTAAACATAATCATTTATAGTAGCTAAATTTAACAATTATGGAAAGTCTATACAATATTTCATAATTTCTTCAACAATTATTTCTTTATAAATTATATAATGTAAGATTTTAAAATTTTCTTATATATTAATTGAGAAGTTAATTATGTGAATTTTACTTAATTGTCAATTCTAGCTGAAATTCAAGAAAAATTATTATAATTTAATTGGTTGCTAATTTTTAATTTATATTTTTTAATTGTTATGTATAAAGATGAAATTCTAGTACTTATTAATCTTAGTTCTTAAATAATGTATATAATTTTACACATAATCATTTATAGTAACTAAATATAGTAATTATGGAAAGTCTAAATAATGTTTCAGAATTTATTTTTCTTCAATAATTATAAGAAATTGTTCAATGATTTCTATTTTATAGTATAAAAGGGATCATAGTATTGTGAATTTCTATATAGAAAAATTAACAGTTTAAAAGATACTGAGATAATGCTATAATGGAAGGAATTTTAAAGATTTTATTTTGTTTGGAAAAATAAATTGAAATCAGTTAATTTAATAAATGAATCTGTTTATTTTTTCTTTTAGAAAAAACAGTATCTACATTTTTTTAAATTATAAATCATATGTCATGTGTCAACTTTTAATTTGTCAACCAATTTGCACTTTATTATATAAGAGATACTAGAAGGCCATTAAGCCTTGAAATGAAACACGATAAGTTACATTACAATCGGCCCATCACCAATTGACTTATTCGGCTTGTTAAGAGTAAATAGGTCGGTAGAATTTAATTAATTAAAATCAAAATATTAAACAATATAAATTTGCTAATTTCATATCACACGCCTACTTTCGTCGGTATCTCTTCGCATTTAAGCCCTAATCTCCCAATTTCTCTTGCGATAGATTTGTTCAGAAATCAAAGAGGGAATTCCTTATCTTACGTTATTCAGACTTGTACAAGGTAACTTCTTATGCAATTGGTTTATTGATTTTACGTTTTTAATTAATCTGGAAATTGTACTTCTGTGCTATGTGGGAGAGATTCTCCCAATCCGAGTTTTAAACTAATCTTGTTGTTATGTTTTTGAATGCATCACTAAGTTGTGAGAGTTTTCTTTGTTTTGCAGAAAAAACTATAATGAGATTCAGAAAAGGAAGCAGAGTTGAGGTTTTAAGCCTCAAAGAGGCATCTTATGGCGCGTGGCGAACTGCGGAGATTCTCTCAGGCAATGGTCACACCTACACCGTTCGATACTACTCTTTCGGGCTTGCGAAAGATGAGACATTGGAGGAGAGAGTTGCAAGGAAGATGATCAGGCCCTGTCCTCCGCTAATTAATGTTGATAGATGGGAATCTGGTGAACTAGTTGAGGTTCTTGATCATATTTTCTGGAAACCCGCTACTGTCCTCAAGGAGTTGTCGGGACGATGCTATGTGGTTCGGTTACTTGGTGCAGCGGTGGAACTTACTGTTCATAAAGTTAACCTAAGGGCTCGACAATCTTGGCAAGATGAAAGATGGGTTATGTTCGGAAAGGTATGTTTCTTTTTTATTTTATTTTAACTTATGGGATTTGTCTTGATGAAGTAATGGTGCTAATGGAGTTTATAATGATTATCTCACAGGTATCTTGTTCTGTGAAGTCCTCTACGCTTACTGGATCTGATGTAAACCAGAAACTAAAGCCACATGAGACTACTGTTGTTTCCATAAGACTGTTGAAGAGACCTTCACCCTGTGATTGGTATGAGTCTGCTGAATCATGCACGGGAAGTCCTAAGAAGATGAGATTGACGGAGGAAGATACTGCTGCTTGCTATGGTAAAGTGTCTCTGCAAGCTTCCGTGAACAATGGTTTCTGTCAAATGGTAAGGGTAAGATCAAAAAGGTTTAGTGATGATACTAGTGATGCATGCTCGGTTGGTAGTTGTAGCCCTATTAGATATGATGAGCGTGATACGTCAACTTCTTTTCTAGATGGTTCTTCTAGCCAAGACGCAGACTCTTGTAGTAGTGATGCAGAATCTTCAAAAGGATGCAGACAAGAAGAAGCTACGCTGAAACATTCATTAGCCGGTGGTGGAGAAGTGAGGAGGTCCTGTAGGCCTGAACTGTCCACATACCGTGTTACACTGGGGAAGTTATTTGCTCAAGGCCCTCTAAACTGGGATCAGGAAGCGTCACTAACGGATCTCCGACTTTCTCTTAATGTATCATCTGATGAACATTTGATGGAGATAAGAAACCTAAAGTCTGCTGGTACAAGACATAGTAAATTTTGTTAGTATCAATATTCTTTTTGATCATTAACAATGTTATCTTCAGGTGCTGCCCATACTTCCCTGCAATGTGGAATCAGCTGTTGCATATTTTTCTTTTCCAAGAGGATTCTTATAGTGATCTGTATAGACAACAGAATGGAAGAATGTATGTATGGAAACTCCAATCCTTATTGTCATCTTCTTATAGTCAGCTTAATTTTCTTTTGTTTATAACTTTGGGATAATGGACTATCAAAATTTACAGTATATATGCTCTAAGGGTCATGTTTTGGAGGATTGAGTTTTTATGTTGTCTTTCATTGATTCATGCTTTGCATTCTTGTGGATAAGCCATTTGTATTTTCTATATTATTGGTTGGATTATGGAACTTCCCCTACATTTTTCAGGAACAGTGTAGCAGTGCCTGCAGATGTTACTTGCTTGCTTCTAGAGATCTTACTCTGATGCATTGGGTTTGCCGAATCGTGCAAAACACGATGCCTTTTTTTCCTCAAATCCATAAGTTAAATTGTGCTGTGCTTTTCTTTTTTGGTTATTCGTAACTGACCTGTTACAGGTTTTGTTAGATCAACTCTGTTGCCAGGCACTGGATATGTTCCTGTTCTAAGGAGAAAATTCACGGTCTGGTTGGATAAGTTCGGTGAAGCTCGGTAAGTATTAAGTGGCACTTATACAGAAAGTTTCTCTTCATGATAACAATTGCTCCGTTGTGAACTTCAACTTTTGCACTATGTACTACTAAGCTATCGGATTAACAAGACATTGAGAAGAGTAGGAAGAAGCAAGTCTGAACACATTTATCTGGAACAAGAAATCGAACCAAGAATTTAATGGATCCAGAATATTTAAAATACATATTATTTATCTCAAATATCATGATATTGTATTTAATTTTCAGATATTATAAAAAAAATTGATCTGAAATATTTTGAATTATCTGATTTTTATTCGAATAATCTAAATTATTTAATATTTAATATGAAAAAATCAAAATATTTGTTTTTTTTTGCCATATTATCTGAAATTAATCAAAAACAAGAATTGAATTAAATCCAAAAAAAATCCAGATATTAGCATTTTTCAATTTTGCTATCTGAACTGAAAATCAATATAACCAAACCGAAAATAAATTCTAAATTTTATAAACAGTACACCCCAAAACTATCTTTTGCGTTTCCCTTCCTCCTTCAAGCAAAACCAAAACTCAACCAAGAATGATGATGGAACACGGAGAAACAGTACCCTCCTCCGCTTACAAAAACTTCTTCTCCGGTCTTGTATGTGTATAAAATTGTTAAGTATGCACACGTGAACCTATGTTGGGCTGGAGAAACAAAAGTGAGATGCGCCTTTTATTAAGTTTGGGGTCGTTACATTATCTTTTGATTGTGATGCCTAAGATGTTATTCAAGGTCTCTTAATTAAGCTTTAAAAGTGTGGCCTACAATGCAATGCTAACAACAATACATTTTCACACTGACAATATAATAGATTTTACAAGCTTCAAGATATATTTTAAGCGAGGAAAATGAACGTAACAAAATTGCTCACCATTAATACAGAGCCAGTCCTAGGTTTTACAAGGCAAGTAACAAAAAACATGGCCACCTTTTCTTTTAGAAAAAAATATTATATATTAATCTACCGAAAAATCGAAAATAAAATATGGTTACAAGTTTGTTTTGAACAAAAAGACCAAAATCAAATAAGTATAAGCCAAAAAATATTTAGAATATCATATAATGTTCTAAACGTATAATATCTAGATGTATCAATAAGTAATTATTTTAAGTAATTATATAAAGAGAAATTCCCTTATCTATAACCTCTTTTAGTTTGTTTGTCACAAAAATAGTTTTTTGGAAGAAAATGACTAAAATGTTTTTTTTAGAAACTAAAAAATTCATTTTTTTGCATTTATACCCCTAGGGTTAACTAATTTGGACTTTAGGGTTTAGAGTTAAGGGGTGGGTTTGGGGTTAGGGTTTCAAATTTCAAAAAAAAAATAAAAAAAAAATCAAAATTTCAAAAAAAAAAAGTTTATTTTGGTCATTTTATTTTTTGAGTGCTATTTTTGTGACAAAAACTTAAAAGAAGTTATTTAAGAGAATTGCCCTTAGATAAATTTATTTATACTTAATTGATGTTATTCCTGGTATGTATTATGGCTAACTCTGCCACTGTTGTGTATTTTAAGTATAAAGTTTTTCCGTAATTTGTCAAAAGTCTACAAAAAAAAAGAATATAATAAATAATCATCTCGTTGACCAAGAAAGACTACAAGAAAATACAAACTTTTTTTTTTTTTTTGTCAACTTGAATTTTATTATTGGGTCAAAGCCCAAAGAGGACGAAGCCCGATACAACATAAAACAAAAGTCCAAAAAACCAATTGGGCAACCTAACAAGACAACATTGGGCCGTAAGTCCATAACGCAAAACCGTTGAAGAAGAAACCCGACTCGCTTCACCACGTGTCTGGACGCCCATCGACCAGAGAACACGTGAAAATACAAACTTTTAATTTCGTCGTATATACTTTTTTGTTCTTTACTAAAGTATCAATGATAGTGCTCTACCATTACCAGCGGCTACTTTGGGATAAATATACGTAACTAATATGAATGGTATCCGATATGTTACAATCTGAGAGTGTAGGAGAATCCTATAACAATTTCACTTGAAAAAAATGAGATTTCATGTATATACACAGTTATATTATAATAATATAACTAAAATTATTAAAATCTCATTTTAATTCCAAAATAAAAAATGTAACTTTAATATAATCATTACAAAATCTATAAATTAAAATGAATAACATAAATATAGTGTATTTACCTTATATGACAAATCAAATAGTTTATTTAAATTATTCAAATAGTTTATTTAAATTATTTTGTACTACTAAAAATAATATAAGAAATTTAATTAGATTTTTAAAATTATTATCAGATTTTTTGGATTTTTATCGAATTAACCGATATCGGTTTACGAACTAATAACAGATTTTTAAATTTTATTAAATTTTTAATTAATGAGCTTTTTTATTAAATCAAAACTAAATTATATACGGTTACCATATTTACCGGTTCAAGTGCAAGTCTAGATCGGATATGAAAACACTTCTTATATTTTAATTCGTTTATAAACCGTGGTTCTAGATCGGGTATGAAAATACAATGATTTCTTTGCACTATTTAAATATAGATGCTTAGGGATGTTAACCGTTCAGGCAGAAAAAAAGAAGTGGAACTCCTTTGGTTTGTAATTGCATACTCAAATAATACGGAAGTTATTTATGAAAATTATGATTGTCATTGCAGTGGCGAAGGTACGTTGAAGGGAAGGAGGTCAACTGACCCCTATGACTTTTTGGAAAACAAAATATTGCTTGAATGTTCTACAATTTTTTTTTTAGTAAAATGTTTTAACCTAGCTTATTGACCTCTCTAATATTTGTTGAAAATCAATTTGATCCTAAGATTTTTCAAATCAATCATTTTTTTTTAATTCTTCAACGTATATGTTACATAATCATTTACTATTTTCATGCTTTAATTTTTTTTTCCGATAATCAGATACTTTTATTTCGGATTAATACTTTTAAATATAGTTTTCTTTTTTACATAAGCAAAAAAATATTTAAAATATTATATAATGTTCTAAATATTATAATATCTAGATGTATCTATAACTAATTATTTTAGTATTTAATAATTATATAAATTTATTTATACTTTAATTATAAATTGATGTTAACCCTTGTAAATATTATGGCTAACTCTGCCACTGCTGTGTATTTTAAGTATAGAGTTTTTTCGTAGTTTGTCAAAAGTCTACAAAAAAAATATAATGAATAACTATCTTGCTGACCAAGAAAGACTACAAGAAAATACAAACTTTTAATTTCGTCGTATATATAAATAAGAGAGTAGTAACGAAAAAGAAAGAAAGATAAAAAGAGTATATTGCTCACTGACTATATTTGACGTCTTTCTTTCCCCGCCTCTTGACACCGACGAGCCACCGCGAGAGATCATCAACAAACCAATGTCGACGCCTTCACAGTTTTCATCACTGCCTAACGATTTAGCGTGGCAAGTCTTAGCCCGCGTGCCGAAATGCAAATACCCAATCCTCGCTTGCGTCTCCAAGAACTTCAATTATCTTGTTCGCTCCCCGGAGATTCACAAGATTCGCTCTCTCCTCGGCAAAGATTCCCTCTACATCTTCTTCATGGACAAAACTCATCGCGCCCAGAACCCGAGTTGGTTCACTCTGCGCAGAACAGAGGATGATCCGAGTGAGAACCAGTTCGCCGCCATCGATCCCGTCCTTCCTCATCATTACGCGCTCAAGCCCTCGATCATCGCTAACGGTCCAGAGATTTTCTTTATCTGCGGATCAGTACTTTCACCATCAACCTTTTGGGTCTTTGATTCTCGTTCAGGCGAGCTTCGACAAGGTCCAAGTATGAGCATGCCTCTATCTTACAAAAGCGTGGGACTAGTCGGACGTAAGATATATGTGGTCGGAGGGTTAAGATCTAATGAGCATATAGCCGAATCATTTGACCTGAACACGCAAACTTGGGAGACAGCGCCTATTCCTGGGGAAGAGATGACGTGGCTCTCCTCTGCCACGGTGTCATTAGACAGGAAGGTTTGTTCATTAATGCGTGATGGAGACTATACTGTTTGGTACGATACTAAGGATGGTTCTTGTGAGAGTTTTGCTTTGCCGAATGATAAGTGGTGGAAAACGAGTGTTTGTGTGATCGACAATGTGCTCTACGTTTATTACGCTAGATTCGGGTTGATGTGGTATGACACTAAGCTGAGGCTATGGAGAGTGGTGAATGATTTGAATCATCTCAAAAAGGTTCGATCTGTTGGAATGGGGGAATACTATGGAAAGTTGGCGCTTTTGTGGAGAGAATATGATTGGGTTTTTTTAGCAAAAAAAAAGAAAGAGTATGATGGTTTTAGTGGTGAACAGAAGGAGATTTGGTGTAGAATGATTGCTTTAGATAGGAGTGAAGATGGGATCAGTGGGACTGCAGAATCGCCTAAACTTCTGGGGAGTGTCCCTCGTTTCTGTAGATTGCACCGTGTTCTATCTGTTTCAGACTAAAGAGCAGAGACTGAGCTAATTATTTTGATGGGACTATGCTCTGTTTCTTTGTTTTCCTACATCTTTCCAGAGACTTAAAGAAGATTGTTTTGTTTTTGTTAATGAGAAAAAAGCCTGAAACGAGTTGCAATGCATGGTTTGATATCTTCTAATTAAGTTAACTTGTTTGTCAAGTTCATTTAAACATGCATTGTCTATCAGTTTCAGAGTAAAGAGGATAGGTTGAGCTTCTTTATTCTGTTTACATATACTTTTGCCATCGTTGTACAAAACTCAAAAGCATGTGGTGCTTGCACATGTGTTATGTTGTTTCCAGTTCAAACAGGCCAGAGAATCAGACAAGAAATACGTATGAATGAATATCACTGAGGTTATACAGCAAGTTTGATTGTTTTATAGATTCTCCTAGGTATTTTCAGCAGTACTAGCATATTCGGGATATGGTAAACGTGAGATGATTAATGATCATAATGATGTGGGTGATAGCTAATAAGCTAATATGATCTAAGTTATTATTCTTTGTCACTTTTACCCAGCCCAAACTCATATTCATCATGGCCTTTATCAATCGGGTCCTTACTTAAGATACTGCACCCTTAATCAGTGCAGTATCTTAAGTAAGGTAAAGAAAATTAATATATTTTAATAAAAACTATTTACTTAATTATTTAATTTACCCGCGGGTCAAGCGGATTATCCGCGAGTTTTGGCGGGGCGGGTGCGGGTTAGATAAATTTGTCTTGCGGGTTAAACGGGTCAATTTTTTTTTTTTAAAAAATACTCATCAATCCGCGGGTTGTGGGTCGCGGGTCGCGGGTTGACCCGATTCCTAGCACTACATGGCACATCTAAATAATTAAAACTGAAGTACATTTAGTACTTAACCCAAATTTTTCCTAAATAATTACAAAGAATTGCCACTGGTCTTAAGTGTCATTTAACAACACTACAAAACCATTTTAATTCAATTGACTTTTTAATCAAATAATACAGTACGTGTTTCTTTAACCAACTTTAAATCGGTTAAGAATTCTAAAGTAGTCAATATATCCATAATGTGGTAGATTGCTATTATTATAAACCATATCTATCAAACCTATAAGATAAAATTATCATATATTATTTCAGCTGTATTTCATCTAATACTAATCAAGCATGTACTTCAATTAGATAAATTTCTATTTGGTTGCATGTAAAATATTTTCATATAAAACTGCATGTACATACATTTGGTTTATATAACAACGTTTTTGATATTCTTTAGCAAGAAAAAAGCCATTTTTGATATTCCACAGAAAATGTAAATCTTCAGTTATGTATTTTAATCTGTGGAATTTATATCCGGTTTTCCGTAAAAGATTTTCATAACAAAATGCACACATACATATGTTTGTATAACCACGTTTTTAAGTTGACAAAAAAACACGTTACTAATATTATTTAGCTGAACAAAATATTTCTGTAATACTACTTTTGGAATATTATATTCTACAGAATTTTTGATGCATACAATCTAAATCATTAATTTTGTGGAATCCTAAAATCAAGAACATTCCAAATACGACTCCTATTTTTAAGCTATCACATTAACCGAACCGATATCAATCTTACTAACACAATTTGCACATTACTTTCAAACTTTTAAAATGCAATTTAGTCAAATACGGAAATATAATAATACATTTATTAGTGTTACTTCAAAATATGTATATTCACTTTTTAAAACGGGTAATTCACGTTTGACTAAATATACGGATATTTCATTTTTGAAAAATATCTAAATTTCTTATTAGTGTTTAAAAAACATTTAAATCTCTTATCTTAAAAAAATATTGTTATTAAATACATCAAGATACTTATTTTTTAGAAAAACATAGAAATCATGTTTCACTAATATATATTTTTCATATACTAAATTAGTTAACTTGCTAATTGAACATTTAAATTTTTTATTATTCATGTTAAGCATTCTTCCAACCAACACATGAAGGCCTTGATCGATTAATATGTTTCTTTGTTCATATACAATCATTAAAATATATGTTTTAAATATGTTATATATATATTAAACCAAACTTATTTTTGTATATTCAAATGCTTTGACTATTAACTATCAAATAATATAAATATATGACATGACTTTAGTTTTTATAAATATATAAGTGGAGTTTTTCTCATATACAATACATGTAATCTATCCAAGTATATTTGAACTATAAAAATACAAACAAAATAAACTTAGTAATTTAGCATTAAAATATCAGACATATTTTTTTTAAATAAATTATTTTCTAAAAATACTTGATTTTGAAAAACATAGTAATATTCATTATAATTGGTTATATATATAAAAAATAAATATAATATACATTATCATGTGGAAGATATGGATCAAATAAAATAAGTTATGTAACATAATAATTTGATTTATTTGTCAAAATACAATATTGTGTGAATAAGATCACACATACAAAAATTTAATAATAATATAAAATAATAAATGTTTGACATTTAAAAATAAAATGATATCCGCGCGGTGCGTGGATCAAAGTCTAGTATAGTATTATAAGAGCATCATTGTCCCAAACAGTTTTTGAGTTTTTTAATTTTTTTTTTTATCTGATTAAAAAAAAGGTTTATATGACATTGGCCCCAAAAGAAACATACGGCAGATAATGTCCAGCCCGCTTTCAAACCCAAATCGGTTAGTTTTTTTCTGGATATTAAAAGTGAAAGACAACTGCCGTCGAGAGGAAAACAAAGATCATCCTGAAACCTCAACTCTCGCAGAGGAAACGATGTCGTTTTGGTCTCTTGTTCTTCCATCTTCTCCTTCTCTCTCTGCTAACCTCGTCAAGCCTCTCAATGGCTACGGAAGGCTAGATCGTTACCTCGTTCGAGCTTCTTCCGATGTCCCCGATTTCCTCTCTGCGGATTGGTACAACCTACTCCATTCATCCTCACCTTCTCTAATATCTCTTAACTCCAAATAATCTTCTGGTTTTTACAGGTTGGAGAGTCGTAGGAAACGTCCTTTTGGCCCCAGACTTGATGTAATGATAAAGCCAATTCTTGATTTGTCTCTCTCTATTACAAGTGTTTTGATTCGACTTCTTAGATTGTTTTGTAATAGTTTAGTGCGGAAGATGCTGTCCGACATCAGCTTGATGCATTGAAGTATAACGACCATCCTCGTTATGATTATGGCATCGAGGTCATGTACCGGGTAAAAAGAACCATCCCTTGATGCTTTTCTTAACTATTTATTACAGCTTTTGATGATCTTTTGTCGGGAGAAAAAAAAAACAGTTTGCTGGATTCGACCCGTTTGAGAGATCCACCTATTTTGGTCCTTTCTTTGATCTAGGACAGGTTACTTACTTTTCAACACTTTGATGGTCATATCCTTCTTTGGCGGCTACTAGCTTAACGGTTGTTGAATGCAGTTTGAAAGGTTTCGGCGTATCTTTCACCACTCGTCTTACCGTGTGTTGCTTGGTCACAAGGATAGAAAGATCTTAAGCAGTTTACTCGTTGAAGAGGTATCACTTCTCTCTCTCTTTGAACATCTTAACATGAATCATCATTAAGTTTTGGTGTATACAGAACCGTTTCAAGCAGAGGATTTGGATTCAAGGAACTCGACCTGAGGAAGAAGAGATATTTGAATTCACTATGTTCCAGGTTGATGATTCCTATGTGAATTTTGAATGTTTTGAATGGGTTGCATACTATGTGAATTTGTGATCTGACTGTATATGAATTTGAATTGTGTGTTGATGGCAGCGGATAGGCGGTTCATGGGATGGTTATTGGTTGACAGAGAGCTTACTTCATGATGGAGATGTGTTTTCAGGAGGGATGGCTTACTGATTCAATTGCCTCAGCTTCATTTCCTTTTCAGGTTATGGATTCTTCTTCGGTCAGATTGTATACGTAAATATTGGGACACAACTCTGTAAGCTTATGTTAATATTATACGTGATTAGAAAAGAAAGATGTTGCTATCTAGGAAAGCAAACATAGTAGCTTCTTTTAGTTGTAAGTTGGCATACCGCTCTCATATTGTTTGTACAAATGATCGCCTGACCAGGACCGACTCAATACTATCTGGGGCCTTAGGGCAAAAATAATTTTGAGCCATATAGTTATTAAATTTTAAATATTTTACGTATCATTAAAATTCTTAAAATTATTTAAACAAGTTAAATATTTTTTTTGAATTTTAACTAAATATTTTATATTATTATGTTTCTAGAGCATTATTTGAATTTAAAATTTAAAATATATGTTAATAAAAAAATCAAAACGCTTTTCAGAATTTTTGCGATTTTTTTTTCAAACAATGTTTTTGGGAAATATTTATTTTGGAAAAAGAATTTTGAAAACTTTTTTGAATGTGTATAATATCTTTCTCAATGTGTGTGATATCTTTTTAATTTGAGTTATTTGCATATTTAAGAAAACTTTACTGAGTATGTATAATATTTTCTTAAAAATTAGAAAGATATTAATAAATTTGTATAATATTTTCATAAAATTAGGAAATCTTTCATAAATGTATAAATAAAATATATTCTTAAATGTATAATATTCTTTTAGATTTTGATTTTTTATCATTATATTAATAAATCATTCAATTTATTATAGTTTTATTATATCTTACATATTATGGTTCTACATTGCCAACGATAAGAGGCTGACTTGGGCCGTCTTCTTTAGCAAAATCAGGATCAATTGTACTACTAAACAAGGATTGTGAAACCTAAAAAAGATTTGGAGTGACAGACTTGGGCTTTAATTCTGGACCGATAATGGTCCAACTCATAAGAGTCGGAAGTACTTATAGTGTTTCTTCTGTACTACATGCATGTACTGCTTTCTCTAATCACACATCCAACAGAGTACTACTCCAACACACAACACTGAACACTTCCAAACATATGGTAAGAAATAAAATTATACAAAAAGGACAGTACAAAAACAGACAAAATCCAAAGGGCCCGACGAAAACTAATCTACCAAATGATATACTTACGAACTAATCAGCTAAATGAACATCTATATTCACTTGATTAAATTTCTTTTTGTTTATTTTAGAATATATATATTAAAATACATTTTACTAAATTAAATTTTATAAACCCAAAAAGTAAATTTTGGTGAAGAGTATGTAAGTAAGACTTTTATTTATTGACAAAAGTTTCCGTGTGTATTACAGTTTGTATCTAACTAATTTTTACACGTGCCTAACATTTTTAGCGTACACGTAATGAACTTCCAATTTACATGGAGAAACAAGCAGCCTTCCTGGCGCGTGTCACCACCGCACCGACTGGCGGCGCGTCACGCTTACCAAGTCCGGCTAACTCCAAACGCCGATGACTCGACGGACGAGGAAGATTCTCCGGTACGATGGTCTCGAGTGAGTTCTGAAGCCAAGGCGGACAAGCCCTTTTGTCACTCCACCTCCGCGGCGCCGTCTCTTTGATCACCGTCGGTTTAACAACTGCCGCTTCCACCAAGGCCACGTTACTCATCTGAATAGCGCCGATCACAACAGTCACTGCAACGGCCATGGGAAGGGAGCACGTGTTCTTCGGTGACTCGGTTTCAGCCTCTGTTCTCCTCCTAAACTCGTGATATGATTAATTGGTAAATCCAAGAATAAAAATGAGCTTTTAATTTTGTTGAATAAAAGAGATACCAAGAGATCTGTGACGTTGTCTTGAGTCGTTGAGAAGATGATTGCGCAGAATTGGAATCTATGAGAGGAAGATTCAGACAGCAGCTTATTCTCCCTGCCATTGTTTTTCCTCTGTTTTCCTTTTTCCCCTTTCGAGTTCGCCGAATGCCTCTCCCTCGTATATATATATATAAATTTACTAGATAGTTTTGAAAAATATATATTTTCTGTTAACTCATATATTATCAATGAGTTTATAATTCTTTTATTTTTAAATAAAACCCCCTTTAACAAAGAATTGGGACAAAAACATTTCAATTACAATTTTTGGTATTGAAAACTCTTCAACAGTCTACAATATCACTATACAAATTATGCATTTTAAAATATCAACTTTGTCAAAAAGCGTTTTAAATTATCAAAATACGTATTAAAATGAAATTACTTCTTATTTAAAACTGTAATTTTTAGTAAAAAACTTCTTAACTAAAAATAAGTTTTGTGAAATTGTTAACTAAAATCTTAATGAAAAATCTATTCAAATAATTTTTTGATAATTTAACCATCCATTCTACAATATTGTTACATATATTATTAAATCGAAAACAATTGTTTGAGTTATCACGATAATATATGTTTTAAAAAAATATTTTAATAATAATTAATTTGAATTTAGAGTCCAGAATTCTATTAAAAACACAATTCTTCTTTTGAATAAAATCAAGAGTAATAATATTTTGTATCAAATTGCTATTAAGTAGTGAGAGAGTTAAAATTAAACTACAACCATAATGTATATAGAAATACACACTTAAATCAAATCTGAATAGTTCATTATTAGTGACTAATTATCAAAGCTTAGTTACAATAAAAATATATTTCAAAGAACTCATGTTACTTTCAGTTTGAAAATAATTACTGTAAAATGAGAGATTAATACACTAATAGATAAAAAATGATTGTGAGCTATACAAACAATATGCAACTACATGGTTTTAAAATACTGTATCTAAAATTGCACAAACTATTATGTAAAACATGACAATATTTTCTGGTAGAGCTCAAGAGGTAATTATAGAGGTATGTATTAAAAATTATGGGATAATTTTTGTAGCTCTAAAGAGGAAGTAAGCTTAGGTTTTAAAGGCCTTACAAATTTTAATACAACTATGCTAGGTAAGCAATTTTAGAAATTGATAGAGAAACCGAACACATTATTCTCTTGTGTGTTCAAAAAACTGTATTTCATGAAAACATCACATTTGGAACCAATTAGATCGTACTTATCGTCCTATAGCTGGCACATTATAATATATGATAGATCCTTGATTAACAAATGACTAATCAAAAAAGTAAAATCATTATAATTATTTTTCTTGTTAATTTTTCTAAAACTGGTCTTGATGAAAAAAAACTTACTGCTGTTCGCTCCTATTTCATTTTCATTTGTCTGGATTTGATTAAATATGAAAATAGTACCATAAAAAAATTCTTCATTTTCATTTACTTTTGAAATTCATAGATTATATTAATATTATTTCTTAGATATTTTATTTGTTGACTAATTTTTTCACTAAGCTAAAGCTATGTTGTGCGTTTCATAATTTTTTTACTGATTATATATTTTTCAAACTATTTTTTAATATTGTAGGTTTGAGTTTAGATTATTTTTTTTGCCGGTGCGGGTTTTGATAAAACGTGAAAATTGATATCATAAATATATTTTTCTATTTATGTTATTACAAATTTTCTTAATTTCTTATTGCAATCTATGTATTTTACATTTTTACTGAATATTTATTTTTGACCAAAAAATTGATGTCAAACATTTGATTAAACTAAAAATAACTAATGATTATAAAATATTTACGGGTTATTGATATTTCGTTAATAGTTTTGAACTTAGTTATAAGAAGATGAAAAATGTAGGATAATTAATAAAATTTTGGAATGTCTATTGATTAGGTGGCAGGTTAAGTTGTTTTTAGGGTTTTCTTCTTCACTATAACACCGCCACTCGTCCTTTGGATAATACAGTCATGACAGATCTCTCTCCGTATCGCCGCCTCTAATCTCTCTAACTCCGTTATCGCCCATCAGGTATACATTACACCTCCGACATTGAAATAGTTAACATTCTCTCTTTCTAATCGCTCCGAGAAATCATTAGAAGTAGAAGCTTGGATTCATAACCAATGCTATTGTTCTGAATCCGCCTCTCGTTTTTTTTTTTTTTTTTTTTTCAGCCTTACATTGCTTTCGCCTGTTATGTCCAACAATGTATTGCCTCAGCTTTTACCTGTAAGTATGCAAATGGGTCCATGCGTTGATGTCTCTACTCCGGAAGTGAGATTCCTGCCAGAAGCTCCTTCACTGCCAGCAAGAAGTCAGATCTCTGGGAGGCAGAATTGTAATGTAATGATGCAGTCTTCGTTTGTGCGCAATGGTGCCAATGTAGGATCCATGGACACAACTCAGTTACATGGTAAACGGAAAGCACCGTTGCAGCCTATATTCAGTGGGACTTCTCCCCCTCAACCGTTGGCTGTGCAAAATAAACGGATGGTACCGAACCGAGTATGGGCGTCTGAGCTAAATAAAGGTCCCAAGTCAGCTTCTGTTTCGCCTAAAACGCAGTATCTGCCTGCTTCATTGTGTAAGAATACTTCTTTTTCTTGTAATAAACCTGTGAAGCAAACTACAGTGAGGAAACAAGTTCCACAGAAACCGCTGAAACCTCAGAACGAGTCTTCTAATATTGTGAGGTCTAAAATGAGAGAATCGTTAGCAAGTGCACTGGCAATGGTACAGCGACAAAAGGAGTCAAAAAGGTTACATAGTGAGACTGTGACTAAGTCTGTGGAAGATCTTGTCGGTGAGCCAGAGTCAGCTGCTTCTGGAGTTGACAAGATGATGGTGTCTAATGGGAGCCTCAATGATCCTAGTTTTGGAGGAGGTATCTCTGTTCAGACAGTGTTACCGGAGATTTTGACCGTAGCCAAGACAAATGATGCCGAAGAATTTACTGCACAAGAACCCTTTCCGCAAGCCAATGTTTCTTTTAGTGACAATGTGTTTACTAAAGATTATCTTTTGCAAGGGAGTGACCTCTCTTGGGTTCTCGAGTCTGATATAGAGTTTACAGAAAATTCTCAAAATGAAATGACTGGAGCAGTGGTTAATGGTGGGAGCCAGGAAAAATTGTTGCTGGAACCAAAAGTTTTGGCATTTAAAATAGAAGCAGAACTGTTTAAGTTATTTGGCGGTGTGAATAAGAAATATAAAGAGAAAGGAAGGTCTCTCTTATTCAATTTGAAAGACAAGAGTAATCCTAAGCTCAGGGAAAAGGTTATGTATGGAGAAATTGCAGCAGAGCGATTATGTTCAATGTCAGCTGAGGAACTTGCTTCAAAGGAACTAGCAGAGTGGCGACAAGCGAAAGCAGAAGAGATGGCTCAAATGGTTGTTCTGCAGGACACAGAGGTTGATATCAGAAGCTTGGTAAGGAAAACACACAAAGGAGAGTTCCAAGTGGAAGTGGAGCCGATGGATAGTGGCTCAGTGGAGATCTCTGTTGGATCGAGTTCGCTTAACTGGTCTCGACCAAAGAATATTAAGAAGAAAACCCCTTCCATCACTAAAACACTTGGAGTCAAGAATGAGTCGAACAACTCTAGTGAGGGCTCTGCCCTAATTAACGGTGTCACAGTAGATGATGTGATGCAGGCTGCCACTGGATCTCTTCCTCCAATTGTTTCTCTTGATGAATTCATGTCATCCATAGATTCAGAATCTCCATCTGAGTCTTTGTCTTCAGATATTGGGAAAGGACCTTCTGAATCAGATAATAATGGTACATCACCAGTTAAGGCTGAGGCATCACCAGCTAAGGCTGAGGCGTCAAAGCCTTATTCGGATTTGAAATCTGTTTCTATAGCTGCGGGTGAACGTCTATGGGAAGGTGCACTCCAATTGAGTGTTTCTTCTGTGATATCTGTCATCGGCATTCTAAAAAGGTTTGTAATCAATGGTTCCATCAGTGGTAGCACAGTATTTCGTTCCATCTACATTTCCATGTTTGGGTTTGCATATTTTAAACGTTTTCCTTAAGCTGACTGACCGAAGACTCTTATTATGCTCTCTTCCTTTTATTTATACTATTCGACTGTTTCTTAGCTGCATGGAAGATGTTATAAGCTTCTCATTGCGTTTGTGCCATCCATAGAGATTCATTCGCATTATAGGACACTTGATTTACGTCGAAGTCTGTACACTTACTGATATCATATTTTGCTAATCTGATATTTTCTCTGGACAGTGGCGAAAAAACAACTACAAAGGAGTGGCCTATGTTGCTTGAGATCAAGGGTAGAGTCAGATTAGATGCATTTGAGAAGTTTGTTCGAGAGCTCCCAAATTCCAGGAGTCGTGCTGTAATGGTATTATTTCCCTGCTTGCAATTTTCGCATTCATTGCTTGAAAGCTGTCTACTTGGCTAAAGTAATCCAACATATTTTGGGACTTCTTGTCCTACCTGATGAACTCTTTCCCAGTAGCAGTCATGTGTCCTTATATATAAACCTTACTTTTATATTACAGGTTATGTGTTTCGTCTGCAAAGAAGAGTACTCCAAGACAGAACAAGAAACCATTTCTGAGGTATGTCCTTGGTAGTTGACTAAACTTTTGTGTAGGAGTGTGTTATTAGGATTAACTGATCCAGAAAAACTGAATTTGGAAATGTTAATCATTGACTGAGAACTCGAACCTAAGCCCGGTTTGAAGACAAAGTTTTGGTAGTATACAATATCAATATTCTTTACTGGTTATGTTACTGTCTTCAGTGGTAACAGTTTTGTGAAATGTGGGTATTGCAATAATGCAGGTGGTGGATTCATACTGTAAAGATGAGAGAGTGGGTTTTGCTGAACCGGTTTCAGGAGTTGAGCTTTACCTTTGCCCAACCCGTGGCAGAACCACCGAGATTTTAAGCAATATTGTTCCAAGAAACCAACTTGATTTCTTGAAATCTTTAGATGATGATGGTCTTATAGGTCTTGTTGTATGGAGAAGACCACAATTAAAAAAACCACCACTATCTTACTCTCACAAGAACCACGGTTCTTCATTAACCACACTTAATACGTCTCGTTACGGTAACATGCCACAGGTCAACCATGATGATTGTGGTGATGTGCCGCCGGGGTTTGGTCCATTGCCCATGGCCCGGGATGATGATGATGACTTGCCTGAATTTAACTATTTGTCTCATGGAGATGTTGTCATGAACCGGACTAGCCGGTCAGATTCTGTAAGAGAGCTAATTCATAAATATGGAAAATCTGAGCCTTTGTGGAATCAAGGTTTTAATAATAATGGCGACAATGTCATACTACCAGAATGGCAGCCTCAACCAAACCCAACGAACGTAAATGGTGGCTCAATGGTTAGACCACGTAGTGAGTGGTGGACTCATCAGGCTGGAGGATATTAAATGGCTTTTTGTCCAAATTTTAAAATTTTGTTTGTTTCTTTTGTAATGTAGATGCTCTTTAAAACCGAGTGCTTTTATTTTATCAACTCCTTGAATTTTGAATTCTTAATGGGCCTGTAAGGCCAACTCATTTGTTTTTCTTGTGTGTTAACGTTTTCAATACTTTATTCCGTCACTTTCTGAAACGTCAGTAGCCCATTTATGTAACAAATAAAATAAAAATAGTGATGGGTCACAAAATCAAATCTGATCTACGTTAGATGGAAAAATACCAATCTGCAAAACTGTCAAGCTTTAGTATTTTGGCTCATTTAAACTCTTACTATTCTGTCAATATTCAATTACAAAAGAATATCTATCCATAAGAGCACTTTCAATAGGAGTATCTATCCATTGAAGTTCTGATCTATAATAGTTTTGTCATAGCTTCAACGATGAGAAATAATATAGAAGAACGGAATGCATGTTAGAATGGTGGGTCACGCTACTCTTTGGTTTGTGCTCCTATGGTGGTTTCTTTTTTCCTTCTCACGGTCTTCTTTTTTTCACTTCTACCTCATGTACCAACAATAACACCCTCTCTTTTACTGCCATCAAATACATATTATCCTTTGTTGTTGTCAGTTACTAAAAATGATCAAAGGACATGAACAATTTATATTTTATGTTCTATTTTATTCTAGACCTATATAATAGTCTAATAGAAACAATATTTGTTATATTTGTCGTAATACTATAACTACAAAATATGTCATTGTGTACTATTTATTTAATAAATATAGTATAGTATAATTTGTGAGTTGCATACATCATGTTTGCTTCACTTTCATGCGCAAAAATGCAAATCCATTTAGAAAATTGTCACATTTCCCAACCCCTTTATTATAAGTCATTTTGTAAATATTTTCTCCCCATATGTTTATTCAGCTAATTCCCACCTTTCTATTAACTCTTAAATATTTAGGAAGCAAAACTCACTATCCTTAGGTTTTCAAAGTGCACAAACCGATAATTGAGCTTCGATATATAAACTGTAGTAGGGTTAAAATGTGCTTTCAATAAATGGAAAGTTATAGAAAAGCCAACACAGGCATTTGAGTGTCTAAGGGCTATTACATATATTCTAAAGTTACAAAAAACAAAAAACTAAATATATTACTAAGAAAACAAAGGAAATAGTGTTCAAACGTTCTCTCTTTAATTTGTAAGATTTACTGTATATATATATACATATACGTTCATGAAAATATATGTGACTTTAACCATCTACTATACGTGTATGTATAAATGCTTACTTCATAGCACAACTGCCCAATCGAGACTTACAGTTATCTTACTCATTTTTAGATAGTTTGTTTTCCAGCCAGAAACATAAACTATTGTTTTCCATATTTTATTGTAGGGCCGGCTATTTGTATTGCTTTGGCATCTTATGAAAAATGCAATTAGAAAAATATTATTTTGCTGCCAATACAATCATTTAGATCCTGAGGCCAATGATCCTCTTAAGAAGTGAGTATTGTGATAGGACATCCACATCTAGCTTTCTATATATCTTTATGCATTTCTATTTTCATTTTGTTAGTTACTCGGTCACGTGTTCAACCATTGACTTGATATCATGCTATTTGTATTGCTTTGGCATCTTATGAAAAATGCAATTAGAAAAATATTATTCATCTCATCTCTCTCTATTGTACAACGCCATTAACATTATCTTCTACGAATTCTTGTACCTTGAAAGGTAGTCCTAGCATCTAGATAAAAATTTCTTCTGTTTTGTCAAAACCTTGTCTCAGTTATAAACTGGGATCTTTCATAATTTTGTATGCCCTAACAAATAACATTTACAACGTAATTTTACAGACCAGAAGAAGCAACAATGAAACAACCTAACCAAATAATAAAATAATTTTCTTGTCAATAACAAATGCTAATAACCAAACCCACTACAACCTTGCAGTCCCTTCCTTTGCAACAAACGGCTTCATCCATCCATATACAGAGGAAGGCACAAGCTTTTTAGTCTTGTGACGTTGCAGAGTATTCAAAAAGCAACCGTTTTGAAGGCGCAGATTGAAGGAGGACACGCAAGCGGCTCGTGAGCTTATAAATCAATGTCCATTGCATCGCCATCTCAGAATCTTTCATCTGTCTTACCACAGAGGCCTGTAGATAACAAGAACCGGGCGGTGTTTACTTTAGTAAGGTTTTGCTTGTCATATGGAAAAGAAATATTTTTTATAAGCCTCACCTGAAGACGTTTTCCGAGCTGCACTTCGACTTCCGTTCCAAAGGAGATGTTGCTGGCTAGAGACTTGAGGGGATCGACAGTTGGATCAACAGAGAGTAAACTTGGGATCTGTGGGGCATACACCAATCTCCATCTCGCCTGACCAAACTCTCCTTTCCCTTCTATCCTTGGCATTAAGGCATCAAGTGTTGCGGTTGCAAGTTTCTTGAAAGCAAGTTGTCCATCTCCTTCTAATATGGATTCTGCTAATTGGCTCTCAAACACCTTTGCAGCCTGTGAAAGTGATATTGCAAACAGAGGATTCAATCAAGAAAACACTTGGAAAACTTTTCCAACTTTCAGCTACGTTTTGACTTCAAATTTACCTCGGACGGTGAGAGAGCATCCTGTTCCACAGAACGAGTTGAGGTCACCACAAGTTTGTCCTGCCAATTGCTGGCTCGACTCTGGATCCTGAATTGCCATTCTGAACCAACTAAAGCTAAATCTAACAGAGGATCTAGTCCATGCTCAGGCTCAAACTTTGCAACATTGAGGTGCTCCCTTTTCAGGCGTACCTGTGTTTTAGAAAACAAAATAGATAGAGAGCTTGTGTCAACCAACCTATGCAAGAAAAGATGGAAATGAGTTCACCCTGGAAAATAAAAAAACAGAGATTAGGCAAAACCTGAGTTGCCACAAGATTGACATCTCCATTCTCGAATGTGAGGATACCCTTTGGTTTTAGATACTTGGGATGAGCCATGCCATCAAGCTCAAGCTCACCACTAATAGCAAAATTAAGGATTAAAGGATACACTATCCTCAACTCTGGTCCTAAAACAAGTTTCAGATCACTCAGACGGATATCCATATTTGGTTTCATTCTCACTTCTTCAATCTCCTTTTCAACAGCATTTGATTCACCTGTTCCAGGCAAAACAATCAGAGATGATTTCAAAATTTTACATACAAACTCCAAATAGATTATTTGCTAGTGGAGGCATATAAGTTACCAGTTGTCTGGGAGAACTTCATCCTTGAGGAAGCCGGTTCTGTACCAAAGAATCGGGCAAAATACCGTGAAGCAACTGCTTGATTAATAGAAGCACCTGGAATCCTTGACTGATTGGCTGCCAGTCTATTTAGCGGGGCAGCTCCGCCACCCTTATCATGAGGTAGATAAGCTTCCCCATGGCTTAATTTAATATTTCCCGATATAGTTGGCTGCAACATTGATCCACTAATTTGTAGCTGAGTATCAACCTGACCACTGATTTGGCAACAAGGTTACCCTCATTAGGAATAAGTTAAGAAGAGAAGAATGGCAGAAAACTAAACGAGACAGTATCTCAGCATGCCATCAAACAGAAGAGTAAAGTATATAAATCAACTTAAACTGATCCGGGATAATTATGTATTCGTCACGATTTATCAACAGTTAAAGTAAGAAGAAAAATATATTTTATACCTTAAGAAATTCTTTGCTCGTACTTCTAGAACTTCACATTTGAGCTCTATTCTATCACCACTAGATGCTTCATTTGACCTAAGGGGAAGATTTCCTTTAACAACCAGCTTTCCCCTTCGACTCACCCTGCTTTCCAATGAGGTTATGCATAACCTGTTTGATTTAACATGTAAGGTCCCACCGAAGTTTGTGAGAGGTTTACGGAGCACAGGTGAAGATATAGATGCCCTGTGGAATGATGCAGACCCATCAAGAATTGGATTCCCCACTGTACCACCGACCTGCTCAGCAGGTAGGGTATACGTACATGAATTTGGTCAGATCTTCTATAATGTTTAAGGACATGGAATATTAATCTAACTACCTACTGATGTAAAGATAACAAAAGCGCACGCCAATGTTTTTTTCAACAAACCTGGAGCCTGATATCAGCATTGCCTTGAAGCCAATTTGCATAAGGGGATATGGCTGTCAACAATGTCATTCCCCCATCCTTGATGTCCGCCTCCAATCTAACTTCTCCTGCATCTAAAATATTCCAATTTAAACCCTTGAGACTCTCTGCAAGTTGGCTGTCCCATCCCTCTTCGCTCCTATCCCTTGAGGTTCTCTTCTCGTCATCTTCCTTTTCTTTTGCCCAGCTAGGGACTTTTACTGCACCACCTTTATCAGTTTCTCTGTCTTCTCCCTCAGAAATGTCTTTCTGTGAGAAGCTAACAGGAACACTTCCTTGTATATGCACATGACCATTTTGGACAAATGGTTCAAAGTTGGAGTTGAATAGAAAACGGCTGTTGGATGTCAGAGACGCAAAAACTTCAGCTCGTCCAAGGTCTATACCACCAACTGCGCCATCCAATAATCTGATTTGTACATCACATTCTGGTTTTTCAATACTCCCTCTAAGATCCCCTTCCATGTGCAAAATGCCTTTGATTGGTGATAAGAGTTGCCTCAAAGAGTGCACAAGATCACTAGCTGATGATTCAACAACCTCAACCAAGGTAGGTATCAAACTAACAGGGAAATTCAGAACAGCAAAATGTAGATTCGTTTTTGGCCCCAATAAGGTCCCATCTGCATGCAGTGTGGCGTTTCCTTTTTGAATAAGCATCTCTTTAAGGCGTAAACCATCATCATTGCTATATGAGCCAGTTGCCAGAACACGCTGTGTTTTGTAAGTTCCCCACTCCCAATCATCTCCATGGAAGTCAAATTCGGCCTGATATCAAGAGGAAATAGGTTAAACAAGAGCATCACTAGAAAGTTATTTATTTTCTTTCAAAAAGACAATTGCATCCCTTCATTTGACTAGAGGCTTATGAAAACCTATTTGGAGTCTCCTTTAAATGATGATAATCTTTACCCTTCCATTATAAATACAAGATGACAGGGTTATTTTTGTACCAAGGTGTCTCCATTGCCTCCACCACTAGCATCTAGCGAACCATGCCACTGACCTTTGAGTTCAGCTAAACCTGGAAGACTTAGATCTTCAAGAATGACTTCACTTGCTGGAGTATAATACCCGCGTATCTCCTGATTACAAGTAATCGTGAAATTTAGAAGACAAAAAAAAAAGAGAGTAGCTTAATGGCACCTACACAGTTTTATTGTCATAGTATAAAATCTGCTTTCTATGTCAGAAGCCCTTACTCACTTTCAAATGTAAGAAATACACCATATTTGGTACATTACCTCAAGCAAGTCGCGAAGATTGTCAGCTTGTAGACAGAGATTTTGCACACTTTGAATAAAAAGATCCTGCCACACCAATCAAGAAACCCGCATAATCAGAGGAAAAAAAATATATTTGTGGAGTACACGAACATGAACATGCTCATACAGATTGAGTTTTTCTCGAATCAGCATTTTAGAAGCATGTAATTTAGTAAAAACATTGGCAAACCTTAGATCTTGAGTGAACAGCTGGATCTGTACTTCTTGAAAGAAGCCTTGCAAGAGGAAGCATCTCAGCAACCTCTGCCTTAGGCACTTCAAGTCTCATTCTCCATCTTCCTACAGAAGATATAACACTTCCAAGATGACCAGTCATGGCTCTCATTAAGAAACTGCCAGCTTCCTTCTGACCAAGATCTCGGTCACGGGAGCCTGGTAATACATATTCACCTTGAAGCTCATAACGGCTATTGCTTTGTTCTAGTATAGTTTTCTCGACAGTGATCTTCAAGAAGAAAGATGAGACGGATAAGAAGAAATATCATAGTGCACATTCTCATATAGCCTTCACAGCTAAGAGAATTTATCAATTATATACGGCTTAATCTCACTACAACTTTTAGTCCTCTGAAGAACATGAAACACTTAAAACAAGGTATAAATCAAAAAGATGAAAAGGCTTGATATAGTTATAGAACTTTTATAGGCAAATGATGTACTGTGAGATTATTAAACTAGACATCAGTGGTGATTATTCTCTAGATTTCTTAAGAACTAAGCCAAGAGAACAGGGATCTGTAGGGTTGTAATACTTACCACATCACCACTCCATCTTACTGCAACGTCTAAAGCTTCACCTAGCACTCCGCTAAATTTTGGTCGAATTACAGACAACAGGCCATGTCCCCTTCGCTTCTGAAGATTTAGTTGAATCTCGGCCTGCAAGTAAAATGGAAAGTAAGATATTATTGATAGTTAACAAACATGATGTTTATGCACATGTACTCGGAAGTACGATTAATTTTTTCATCTTACAACCGTTTCTAAATCTTTCAAGCATCAATCATCTAAAACATGTTATCAAAAAAAGTGAAAAGAAAGCTGAACAATCGAATCCTATCTCCAGATTACGTGGTGAATGTGAGTGAGAATGAACAGTTCCCCTAATAAACAGTTCCTCATACATTTTATTACTGGAACCCTTTTCCTTTTGCATTTCTGAGTGCTTGTAAAGATAAAAAATTCAGCTGGCTGTATTTATCAAAGTTTTGATCCATGATCTCTAATTAAATATAGATGCTCGTAAATGACCCATGCATCCGTGGAAATTACTTTCATACTACTGAATCTAATAATAGCATGTAATCGTATGAACACTCTATCAAGTGAGCCTAGTATTTGTTGACAACAAAATATCCCCACAACACTTTTCTGAACCTTCACTCAGTACTAGCACGTAATGAAGGTGCTTACCCTTTGAATCACCCCTCTCAGCGAGGCCAACTCCATCTCATCAAGTGGAAAGTGGCGTATCTGCAACCAGGCAAGTGAACAAAACGTAAACCATCTGCTGCTGATTCTCGATTTTGCTATAAATAATCAAACAGAACATATAATTCACACAAGACAAGAGAATGCAATACCTCCAAAGTAGCGGACTGTTCTGGTTGATAACAAGCGTTAGCTCTTAATTGTCCCTTTTGCAGAGAAAAAGAGAGCAACTTTCCACTTTGTAAATTTTCCTCAGAATTAGGCTGTAGTGGACCTACAAAGTCTAGTGTAAGACTTTCATCTGTCCGACCCACAGCATCAAGCTAGATATGCAACAATACTAAAAATATTAGTATAAACATGTGTTAAACTATCTTACTAAAAATCTGTTTAGAACACTGTTCAAATTAGATAGATACTGACACAATTTTGATAAGATAGCCTTAATGACTTTAATAAACAGACACAGAATTGAAGAAAAAGGCTTCAACAATTAAAGTTCTCGTATTAATCACAATTATTTTATTGCCGGACAAAAGGTCTGTTGCTACTAGTGCTACTTGTGTTACTGATACTGATGATACACTAGAAGCAAGAAATTAGGTGATTACCTTGACATGATCACGAGAAACGCTCAAAAGTCCAGCCAGTTGAGGGGCCAGAATCAACTGATTCAGCTTGAGACTTGAGATAGAAATTTCACCAACGAGGCTTGAAACTGCAGCTGCATCTTCACAGTTTTCCGACTCAACGTCTCCATCATCTGTGGTACTGTGTCGTTTTATCTTTCCCATGAATTTGATCCTTCCTGTTGCTTTTAAATGCGTAGGTCTTGGCGAATCAAATGGATAGGAAGGGACCAAACTGAAAAACTCAAAATTTCGCATACGTAAATCCAAATCCAGGCCCTCAACAACAAATGGCATGGCCTCCCCTTGAGTGAAGTCTTGGTGAGACAAGCACTGGTCTCGGTATGAGGTATCTAATTTTGTGTATAGATCAAAAGCAACAGATGATGAATTAACGATGATATTATCATGTGATATCACGATATCTCCCCGAGCATCAGTTAAGGAGCCATCAGCTTTGGGTGCGGCCCATTTGATGTCAAATCTCCTGCACCCAAAATTTAATTAAAGCATATAAGACGAGCACAAACATGAGTGAACACTAATTATAGCCCAACAGAAAGGCAAGAGAATCTTACGGTTTCAAGAGGGCCCCAGAAAGTTTTGTCTCCCCAGTTAAATCACCTAACTTTAGCAGCCCGGGATTAAGATATTCAGGCATATAACGATGCAAAACCTTATCAAATGATATATTTCCTGAAAAGTTCACATCAAGTGCTGTATCATCTACCTCCCCCTGTAGACATATATACCATTTCAGTATCAAAAATAAAAACAGAAACGCAAAAACAAAACAAGTACTCTATAGCATACAAAGTGCTACATAATGACCCTCAGATGGTTCTTATAAAACAACATCTTAAGAAAGCTAATTAAACTATCATTTAAGGGAAATAGCAAGTAGATGCGGGCTAGACAAAATTGAAACTTCCATATAACCTGCGGACAGAGCCAGGTGAAGCATGCTGGTTTATGTGAAACATAACCATTTTCGTCAGTTAACATACCGAGTTGATTATGATGGAAAGCATACCATAAAAACTAACTCTCAAACGTAGCTACCAGCATCTATAGTAGCTCCTCAAGTCTACACATGACTGATTTGGAACACAAAATCACAACCATTTATTTGGATGAAAGGTGGGGCTTGATGCAGTCAATTTATAAACCTAACATGATGTCCACAAAATCCCTCAGAGAAACTCAACATTGAGCCCAATGCATGGGGTCCTGCTTTCTCTCACTCCAGTCCTCCCCACACCCGGACAAACTAATGATGCAAGGTCAACTGTCGTCGGAATATAGAATGACGGGAAGTAAATACAGCATACCTCTGGACAGATCCAAGCATTCCCTGCTCCACGAATCTCACCACCATCAACAAGGGTAGCTCTAATACCATATAGATCAGCAACCTATCAAATGAAATGCGCTAATGTGAGAATATTCGAAATTTTAGGCATAGACTGCTTCACAGAGGTGGAAACAGAAAATACTTACACAGTTGTCAGTGTTAAATGTGAAATTAGCAGAAAGATATGAAAATGGAACACGGTCAAATGCTGCAACTGCACCAGCTTCCTTGTTTTTCAGCATTGACTCATATGCCACAGATGAAGGGAGATCTGGAGACAGATAAGCTATCTTCCTAGAGACCATACAACTCCCCACAAAAACGGGAGCATCAAGCGGGCCTTGACAGTTGAAAACAGCTGTTACAGAACCAGCCAGCTGCAGTCCAAGATGGTAAAAGGAATCGGCACAAGATAAATGAGTCACGAAGCAAAAAAAAAAGAAAGAAAAGAAAATATAGAAAGGGTAGACAAATAGTGAAGTATAACAGAACATGCATAAGGAAGAATGATTGATACCGGGAAACACAAGGGCTTCATCTTGAACGTTTTCATCAAAGCATTAATTTCCACATAAGGAACCTGAAACAAAACATGAACAATCAACACTTTTGATGGGAAAACAAACAAATCAGACATTATTCTCAGGAAAGTCATCCTATGTAGCTAGAATATTGACCCACATAAACTCATTTCGTTTAGCCTTTGACTGGTGATCTAGATCAGGGGGTTTACATAACATATGCTACCTGACACATCAGATGAAACTCCCCGTCTTCAGGATGAATACCGAAATCTCCAGAAGCCTCCAAGGGAACCTTTCCAAACCAACCACTAGTATTATGAAGGAAAATGCGTTGGCCGCGGAACGACAAGCTGGCTGAGACATCCTGCAAAAACAAAATGAGATTATATGAAGCAAAAGGAAGATTAAGTTAACAAATAAAACCTTGGACTGGCATCCTACGTTTGTAACTAAAAGTAACAGGAGAAGTATTATATCTGAACAATTACATGCAAAGATACATATCATAGACCTGTTCTTAACGGACAGGAAGTATATTACAAAGACATGAGAAGGCATATTCAGAAAAATCTTAAAATCAAGACTTACAGAAAACGAAGAAGGTGCATCATATATATGGAAGCCTAGTCCTGTGACATCAAGTTGTCCATGTAGGTTCGGAAATATTTCCCCTCTAGACATACACAGATGAACCTGCAATGCAAGAGAAGACACTTAGGTAAAGGAAACAAATTTATTTCAAAAGTTTGGTCAGAATCGGCAACTCGTAAAAGAGAAGAAAGAACTCCCAAACTGATATATAGATCTGTCACAATTTATCATGCATACAGACTCCACCAATAAGGTGTTCTCTAGCCGGCTTGTGACAATGAAATGGCTAACTAATAGGACATATTGTAACAGCAAGTAGATATATTGAACAAGGAAACTACTACAGAAAAAAAAAATGAAAATGGCAAAAACATAAACCATAGACGATTAAAGCTCGTCAAAGATGATAAAACTTTAATTTAGTAAAATGGAACAGAGTGGACATTAGAAAAGCACCTCACCAGTAGCTCTTCCCTTAGACCACTCAATTGGGATCTCTAGAATTCTTTCAAAAATCTGCATAGATGCAGAATAGAAAGATAAGTAAACCATTGCAATTGATACCATACATAACTCATCTATTAAACCTGATACCTTACCGGGATAAAGAAGTTCGCAACCTTTAAGTTTGCATGCCAGTTCTGTTCCACAGTATCAACAAAAACATCAACAGACAAAAGCCCACCATCTTCAGATGTTACTTCTGACCTCCACATACTACAGTTTCCACCGAATTGAACGTACACACGACCATAGTGATTCTGAAACTTAACATGCCCATGGATGTTCCTCATTTCTCTACATAAGAAATGTAGTTCACCAAAACGAGTCACATGTTAATACCTCTACTTCACTCGGGTTTCAATAAGTAATCAATGAGAAACAAAACAATACTAATCTCTTAAGATATTGTAGGGTCTCATATCCACTTAAACCAATGCCAAAAGTCAAGAGGTGATGCTACAAATTTGATTACTGAAAGATGGCATTGGAAAGTAAGAGAAAGGGCACAGTAAATGTCTGGTCTGAATGAACATTACAGTTATAAATATAGATGACCCTTACCTGGGCTCTGTATCGCCATAAGCTAATAGGATAAGTGTTCCACCCTTAAACTGTACGGAATCAAGCATAAATGGTAGTGTCTTCTCATCAGAAACATCACTCAGGTGAGAAGCCTTGTCAGCAGCATTGGGACCTGCCCCACCCGTTAACTTCTTAGACGAACCATTCAAAAAATTAAACACCACTTCTTTCAATTTTATGTTCCACGGCCAAGTAGGACGCAGATGATTTGCTACATGCTGATGCTCATGCTTTTTGAAAGTAAAGTCACGAGGTTGATTTCCACTTCGATTAGCATTCTGACTCGCAACATTCATGGATATATCTCCTCTCTGACTGCGTGAAGTCTCAGATTCAGTAGAAGTTGCAATATCTTCAACATATGAGCTTCGTTCAGTTTGCAAGAGTGCACAGAGTCTATCAACAGTCATAAGGAATGGATCACGTGATACAGTGAATCTGTCTAACGTTGTCGCCTTGGGCCCTGTTCCCCTCCCTCGATATTCTCCCACATCCAAACCACTAGGTAATGAATGCTCCCCGTAAGGCACATGATAATCATATTGATTACTAGTTTCTCTCTCACCTTTGACTAAAAGCATATCCAAACTCAACTCGTCAGACCTTTGCTGTGATAGGCCGTGGAAATAAGACAGAGCTGCTGAAGCACTCCGCTCAAGAATCCGCTTCTTCGCACTTATATCAGACATGGAACTATTGTGTGATCTTGAATTCCACTTGAATTTGTACTTCCTCGGTCCCTTTAACATTTTGGACAAGAACTTGAGCCCTGAGCCAGGAATCTTTATCCCAAATGACTTCTCTAATTCGGCGTGCTTCACATCATAATCAACTCCTGTGTCCATGCAATGCTGATCTGCAGAATGCATGTTTTCATCCATGCAAGTAAAGGAGTTGAAATTTGCTATTTCAGTCAAGTGCCTATTGTGCTTCAGCGCATCATCTTTAGCTTGAGAAGAATTTTTAGACGGAACAACATAACCCATCTCCGCAGCTTTTCTTGCATCACTATCCCTTTCATGATCCCAACGGATCCCTGCTTCCTCCCTAGAGACTCTTCGAGTTTTAGTACGAAAATCAATCCCTTCTTCAGAGGACAAACGAGTTTGCAAACTAGCTTCAGAGAAAGGTATCCCTAACCATGTAAAATCTTTCTTCTGTGCAACCAAGACAGTTGGATTACTGAGAATGGCATCAACCACAATCTTTCCCCTCCTCAAACTAGCAAAAGGACGGACACAGAGTTTCATAGTGGGAACCTCACCACAGGAGAATTCTTCAGCGTGAGGCCCAGTGGAGCAGGCTTCAAGTGTTATGCACAATGGTGAAACTCTTCTAACCTTACCGAAATCAACCTCACGCTGTATACTCTCACTAACCATAGAGCAAACAGAAGGCAAAAGCTTAGTCTCGACAAAGGCACGAGCTTTGTTCTGTCCATACCAGACCAATAAACAAACACCAGAGATAACAGCAAAGAAAACAGAACACCTGAGAAAAAACAAACCTTCTTCCCAAACAGGTGCCAAAGATCTAACCAAACCCCTGCTTCTAATAAAAGGCTCTTTCAAACACTTAATCTCCATCACCCTAGACTTGCTCAAAAGCTCTACATTTTTCCCACAGAAGCGAGAAAACTTGGCTAACCAATCATTCGTCGTCTTCTTCTTCTTCTCTGAGCACATACTACGCTTGCTGCGGAAAGCTCTTCTACCATCAAAAGCATTGATTTTGCGATTAAGAAGAGGAAGAGGAGTACCAAGAAAAGGGCTTTGCAATCTAAGGCTCATTATCTGCTTTGGGGACCAAGAAGTTGTGAGCTCTTAGTCCCCGAAAGATTCAGAATTTAAGACAACCCACTTTCCGGAATCCCGACATGAATTGAATGATGAGCAAGACAGGTTCTTTGCGTGTGTGGACTGCACAAGTGTCTAGATAATTAGGGTTTCAGCGTTACACAACTCTATTCAATCCCAGTGATAGAATTTTTGAGGTACGAGAAATTGGATTTTATCAAAGACTGAAGAAACTTTAGAGAGAGAGAGAGAGAGAGAGGAATAACAAACGGCGTTTTGGAACTCATATAGCATCATATATCATTTAAACAAAAAAAAAAAAAAGCATCATATATCAGAAATTCCCTTAGATAGTTTCTTTTAGTTTGTTTTTCACAAAAATAGTTTTTAAGGAAGAAAATGACCAAAATAGTTTTTTTAGAAGCTAATTTTTTTATTAATATGCATTTATATCTCTAGAGTTAACTAATTTAGACTTTAGGGTTTAGAGCAAAGAGGTGGGTTTGGAGATATGGTTTCAAATTTTAAAAAAGAAAAATAAAAAAAATTGAAATTTTTTTTAAAAAAAAAGCTATTTTGGTCATTTTATTTTTCTAGGGTTATTTTTGTGACAAAAACTTAAAAAATGTTATTTAAGAGAATTGTCCTATATCATATGTTTCTCAAATTAGGAGACTAACCTCACTTGCTCATTTTTTATTCAGGCCCGATGTCCATCGAGATGTCTTATTTAGATGTTTCATCTGCGTGTTATTCGCTTGTGTATTTCAATTTATGTATTCGTATCTATATCCAGATGCACTTGTTAATAAACCAATTTTTTACAGTTCTGGCTGAAAAGTCTTTTTTGTGATTTTACCAGAAAAATGCATTTTAAGTTTTTGGCCAAAAAAATTATTTTTACGGTTTTGGCAGAAAAGTATTTTAACGATTTTGGTCGAAAAGTCCAATTTTACGGGTTTAAGCCAAAATAAGTTTTTACAGGCTTAAGCCAAATATACGTTTTTACGGGTTTAAGCCAAAAAATATGTTTTGATAATTTTGCCTGAAAAGTACATTTTAATGATTTGGTTGAAAGTGCGTTTTACGGTTTGGCCGAAAAGTCTTTTTATGGTTTTGGCCAAAAGGTCAATTATTATTGTTTTCACTGAAAAGTTTATTTTTATGGTTTTGACTGAAAATTACGTTTTTACAGTTTTGACCAAATATTGAGTTTTTACTGTTTTGACCAAAAATTTCGTTTTACGGTTTTGGCTGAAAAGTATATTTTTACGGTTTGGCTGAAAAGTATATTTTTACGGTTTTGGTTGAAACTGTGTTTTTGTTGTTTTGGTCAAAAAAATATGTTTTTGCGATTTTGACGAGAGAGTGCGTTTTAACAGTTTTGGTGAAAAGTGTATTTTAACGGTTCTGACCAAAAAGTTTGTTTTATGGGTTTAAGCCGAAAAGTGCATTTTTACAGTATTGGATGAAAAGTCCATTTTCAGTTTTGACGGGAAATTATGTTTTTACAGTTTTGAGTGAAATATGTGGTTTTACGTTTTTGGCCAAAAAGTGAGTTTGAGTTTTTGGCGGAAAAGTGTGATTTTATGATTTTGGCAAAAAAATATGATTGTATGGTTTTGGTGAAAAAGTGCGATTGTAAGGTTTTAACAAGAAAGTGCGTTTTAACGGTTTTGACAAGAAAGTGTGTTTTTACGAGAAAGTGTAATTTTGGCGGGAAAAAGTATTTTATGGTTTTGGCGTTTTTGCAGTTTTGAAGAAAAAGTGTGTTTTATGGTTTTAGTCAAAAAATGTGTTTTAACGGTTTTAGCCTAAAAATATGATTTGTGGTTTTGTCGGAAAAGTGAATTTTTGCGCCTTTGCAGAAAAGAGTTTTTTTGCGGTTTTGATTAAAAAAATATGTTTTTACAGTTTTGACGGAAAAATGCGTTTATAAAGTTTTAATGGAAAAGTGTATTTTTATAATTTTGGCGGAAAATGAGTTATTGTGGTTTTGACGGAAATGTTGGTTTTTATAGTTTTAGCAGAAAAGTGTGTTTTTACAGTTTTGCTGAAAAGTGTATTTTTATAGTTTTCGTCGAAAAGTGTGCTTTGCGGTTTTGGCGAGAAAGTGTGTTTTACGGTTTTGGTAAGAAAGAGTATTTTACGATTTTGACAAAATAGTGTGTTTTTACGGTTTTGACAAGAAAATACATTTTTGTGGTTTTGACGAAAAATGTGTTTTTACAATTTACTTAACGTAACAAATACATGAAGTAAAAAACACTACATTTTAATTGATAATAATATTATAGTTTTTTATTTTATATATTTGAATCCCAAAATACATCTTAGTGATTAACGCACCATATTAAATCCCACCCTGTACATATTCTCTGATTATATCTGCTATGATCACAGTAACAAGCAAATTTACGACAATCTAGCATAAACCTCTTCTTTCTAATACAATGATGTGCACATTCTTGACAAAATCCAATTGGATTATCAGCAGCCCGAGGCCTAATTTTATCATCAAAAAGTTTTTGATTTTTAATTTGGATATCAAGTTGAGGGCTCGTTGCTTGACTTGAAATATATGTTTTATCTTCAGGCAAATATTTTGCAAAAATATTTGAGGTACCTACAAAGTTTTCAGTCATATATAAAGTTATTAGATATTCATTTAAAATCAAAAAGACTATGAAGATGTAACATATTATATTTATCACTGAAAATAAACTTACGTGACAGAAAAACTACTAGCAAAGTTGCAAACAAAACACCAAATTTCATCTTTTTGGGAATTTAGTAAGTATTTACGGAATAACCGATTTTAGTTTCTATTTGTTTTGATATGTTGTTGTGATGTATAAAGAGTTTGATGCATTCCTATTTATATATGTTTTCACAAATGTTACAAAAAAGTAAGTTTTAAACTACAATTGTGATATTAATAAGCACAAAAGAAACTGCTAAATTTTTAGATACTTTTACGAAACTATATGGAATTAGTGTCACTTTTTTTAACAAGTGGTGAAATGTCAAAAACTCTAATGAGACTGTGTAATGCCCAAATTTGATGTACACATAATAAAAATGATTGTGTTAATATGATGAAATTAAAATTTTAAATATGTCACATGATTTATGATCAGTTTCAAAATTGTAAAGTGATGTTTGTAAGACTGTAAAATAGAAGGACCATCGTGCAGACGAATAAAAACGTTTTTATGTCTTCACGAAGTGCATCAATTCAATTTAAAGCCTAAAATATATGTTTTCAAAAAAAAATCAATATTTATACAATTTTTAAAGCCCCCCCCCCAAACTTCTTTAACAGTCTCCTTTGCTATCTAAGTTTAAATTAAAAAAAAAAATTATCACTATTCAGGTCTTTTTGATTTTGCCAAGAAATAAACGAGATTTCTTCTGTTTAAATAATTAATGTTTATTGGTTTAAGTTTCCAAATTATAAATTTTTTAGTTGTTTTGTAAGCTTCTATTTTTTTAATTTTTGAAGTTTTCCACCATCAAAGAGATTTAACTAGTCAATGATAATTTTTTTTTGATTAAGAATTATAGTGTAAACTATATCTCTTTAGAATGAATACTGTTCCAGAAACTCAACAGCGTTGACTATTCATTATTTGGCCACCGGAATCAAGGAGAATTTGATCGACAAGGTTTACAATTCAAGAGGTTTCAGTCAAATTTTTAATAATTTAAACAAACTATCAAGGTTCTAGGATGAGTTGTTGCCGTGTATGTGGCACACTGATAAGTTTTTGAAATCGGTAGTCAGTCTGGACAAGTTTCATTTTTTCAAATGAGTGCAATGTGATCAGTTTATTATTATATATGCAAGTATTTCAAGATGTATTACCATGTCTCGATAGCTTTTGCAGGAGGCTTTCATTTGGTGTCTATAGGATAATTTTTAGATCGTCTGTTGATTATTGGTGATTTATTTACTCTTCATGATCATCATATGATTATCTGTTTTTGAAACATCCATCCAAAATTTGATCAACGGTGAGTTACAATTTCCCTATAAGTAATACGTATTTATTGTACTAGTCTTTAAAATATAACGTATAGAAGATTTCAGAATTGTAGGCTCTTGAATTTCATATTTTAACTAGTTAAGATGTTTTTTTAAAGAATTCTTTATGCATTTTGCCTAAACGACCAAATAAATATTATTTTCACCATAAAATTTGAATAAAAATTCATAACCTATGTATAACCATTCTGTTTTGATGTGTTGATTATTTTTTTTTCACAAAATAAATGTACACATATGTAACTTTCAAGCTACTTAACGTAACAAATACATGAAGTAAAAAATACTACAATTTAATTGATAATAATATTATAGTTTCTTTATTTTATATATTTGAATCCCAAAATACATCTTAGTGATTAACGCACCATATTAAATCCCACCCTGTACATATTCTCTGATTATATCTGCTATGATCACAATAACAAGCAAATTTACGACAATCTAGCATAAACCTCTTCTTTCTAATACAATGATGTGCACATTCTTGACAAAATCCAATTGGATTATCGGCAGCCTGAGGCCTAATTTTATCATCAAAAAGTTTTTGATTTTTAATTTGGATATCAAGTTGAGGGCTCGTTGCTTGACTTGGAATATATGTTTTATCTTCAGACAAATATTTTGCAAAAATATTTGAGGTACCTACAAAGTTTTCAGTCATATATAAAGTTATTAGATATTCATTTAAAATAAAAAAGACTATGAAGATGTAACATATTATATTTATCATTGAAAATAAACTTACGTGACAGAAAAAATACTAGCAAAGTTACAAACAAAACACCAAATTTTATCTTTTTGGAAATTTAGTAAGTATTTAAGGAATAACCGATTTTAGTTTCTATTTGTTTTGATATGTTGTTGTGATGTATAAAGAATTTGATGCATTCCTATTTATATATGTTTTCACAAATGTTACAAAAAATTATGTTTTAAACTACAGTTGTGATATTAATAAGCACAAAAGAAACTGCTAAATTTTTATATACGTTTACGAAACTATACGGAATTAGTGTCACTTTTTTTAACAAGTGGTGAAATGTCAAAAACTCTAATAACACTGTGTAATGTCCAAATTTGATGTACACATAATAAAAATGATTGTGTTAATATGATGAAATTGAAATTTTAAATATGTCACAAGGATTTATGATCAGTTTCAAAAATGTAAAGTGGTGTTTGTAAAACTGTAAAATAGAAGGACCATTGTGCAGATGAATAAAAACGATTTTATGTCTTCATGAAGTGCATCAATTCAATTTGAAGCCAAAAATATATGTTTTCAAAAAAAAATTCAATATTTATACAATTTTTAAACCCCCCCCCTTAAAAAAAACTTGTGTTTAAATAATTAATGTTTATTGGTTTAAGCTTCCAAATTATAGATTGTTTTAGTTATTTTGTAAGCTTCTATTTTTTTACTTCTCAAAATTTTCCATCATCAAAGAGATTTAACTAGTCAATGATAGTTTTTTGTTTGATTAAGAATTATAGTGAAACTATATCTCTTTAGAATGATTACTATTCTAGAAACTCAACATTGTTGACTGTTCATTATTTGGCCACTCGAATCAAGGAAAATTTGATCGACAAAGTTTACAATTCAAGAGTTTCCGTCATATTTTTAATATTTTAAACAGACTATCAAGGTTCTAGGATGGGTTGTAGCCGTGTATGTGGCACACTGATAAGTGTTTGAAATCGGTAATCAGACTGGACAAGTTTCATTTTTCAAATGAGTGCAATGTGACCAGTTTATGACTATATATACAAGTATTTCAACAATGATTAGTGCACCAAAAATACTCCCACCTTGTACATATTCTCTGATTATATTTGCTATAATCACAGTAACAAACAAATTTCGACAATCTCGCATAAACCTCTTCTTTCTAATTCAATGATGTGCACATTCTTGACAAAATCCAAGTGGATTATCGGTAGCCTGGGGCCTAATTTTATCATCAAAAAGTATTTGATTTTTTTTATTTGGATATCAAGTTGAGGGCTCCATGTTTGACTTGAAATATATGTTTTATCTTCAGAAAATAATTTTACAAAAATATTTGAGGTACCTACAAAGTTTTTAGTCATATATATAGTTATTAGATGTTCATTTAAAATAATAAAGACTATAAAATATTACATATTATATTTATCACTGAAAATCAACTTATATGACAGAAAAATTACTAGAAGCGTTGCAAACATAACACCAAATTTCATCTTTTTGGAAATTTAATAGTATATAAGAAATAAACGATTTTAATTTCTATTTGTTTTGATATGTTATTGTGATGTTTAAATAGTTTGATGCCTTGCTATTTATATATGTTTTCACAATTTTTTTCAAAAGAGTAATGTTTTAAATTACAGTTTGTGATATTAATAAGCATAAAATAAACTACTAGTTTTTAAGATACTTTTACGAAACTATATAGAATTGGAGTCACTTATTTTTACCATGTGATGAAATGTTAAAAACGGTAACGAAACTGTGGAATGCCCAAATGTATGTATACATAATAAAAATTATTGTGTTAATATGATGAAGTAAAAAGTTTTAATATGTATAGTTCACATGGATTTGTGATCAGTTTCGAAAGTATAAAGTGATGTTTGTAAATAATGTAAAATAGAAGAACCATCTTACAGACGAATAAAAACGACTTTATGTCTTCATGAAGTGCATCGATTCAATTTAAAGCCTAAAATATGTGTTTTGCAACAAAATATTCAATATTTATGCTCGTTTCAAAGATTCCCCCCCCCCCCCCCCCCCCCCCCCNTTGTGTTTTAACAATTACTGTTTATTGGTTTTAGCTTCCAAATATCTGGTCATATTTTTTTTTAGTTGTTTTGTAAGCTTTTTTCAAAATGATCCACCATCAAAATGATTTAGATAATCAATGATGATTTTCTGTTTGATTCAGAATTACAATGTAAACTTTATCCCTTTAGAATGAATGTAGTTCTAGAAACTCAACAGTATTGACCGTTTATTATTTGGCCACTGGAATCAAGGAGACTTTGATCAACAAAGTTTTCACTTCTAGAGATCTTGGTCGAATTTTTAATATTTAAAACTGATTATCAAGGTTCTTGAACGGGTTCCAGACTGGTATGTGGCACACTGATAAGGATCTGAAATCAGTAGTCAAACTAGACAAATTTCATTTTTCAACTGAATGCAATTTGACCGATTTATGACTTTATAGACAAGTATTTCAAGATGTATTACCATGTATCAATAACTTTTGCATGAGACTTTCATTTGGTTTTAATATTTGGATTGTCTGTTGATTATTGGCGATTTCTTTACTCATCATCACGATCATATATGATTATCAGATTTTGTAACATCCATCCAAAAATTTATCAGGATGAATTATAATTTCCCTATAAATGTTTATTTTAGTTGTTTGAAAATATAACTATACAAGATTTTAGACTTTGTAGACTCTAGATTTTTATTATTTTAACGATTTAAGATGTTTTCTTATGAATTTTCTAAGACATTACAAATTGTCTAAACGACCAAATTAATATTATCTCCACCGTAAAAATTTGAATAGCAATTCATAACTTATGTATATACAATCATTTCATTTTGATATGTCTGTTAGTTTCTTACAAAATATTTATACACATACATAACCTACAAGTTAGTTAACGTAACAAATACGTGAAGTAAAACTTTGTCCCTCTAGTTGCTTAAGTTATTTAAGAAAATGAATCTATTAATCTACACAATGTTCAAGTTAATGGCATTGGTTCCTTTCAATTTCTGCTTTCCAGGGAAATTTGCTTTGGTGTTTAGTTACTCCATCAACTTTCTATGTTTAAATGAGATCATTAGGCATACATACGTATAGCGAAATATTTGTTCTGTCTTACGTTCATGAGATTCATGAAGTGAACGACGTGGTTGACGATTAGTTATATCTGTGCTATGTCTTCTACAAACAAACAATTATCAGTTTATGACCGTAGAAACACAAAAAGTTTGGCTCAAACTTTCGGATACAGGTGTGAGAGGGGAGAATTACTATTTGAACAGAGCATATAAAATATGGTAATAATTTAGAAAGATATAACATGGAACATCTGAAAGCTGGAAAAAAAAAAGAACTTAAAAAGAAAGCATATGTAATTTATATGCAGACAGAATCTGCAAGGGTGGTTGGTCACTTTTTGCGAGCCAAAGCAGCAGCGATTCCACCGGCTATGAGGCCAACGGCTGTAGCCGTGATGCCTATCCCAATAACACCATCTGCAAAATTAGAACCAACAAAGTTTAGCAAAAAAAAAAAAGGATTCAAAGTAGCATTTTAATTTACCTTTTGCGATTTTGTCTTCAATGGATTGCTTTAAGGCTAAAGCTTGCCTCCAATCAGGTTGAACCTATGGAAACCAAACGTTAAAAGAGTAAAAACATTTGAACCCTCAGTGAAAAAAAAAGGTATGAAACCTCGAGACAGCGTTCCACGAGCTGCCTGCTTCTTGAGTAATCTCCAGTACGATAATAACCAACAGCAAGAAGATAAAGCTTCTCACGGTCCTGCAAAGGAGGGCTACTACTTGCTAGAGAAGCTGCATCAAAAGAGTTTCAGTCAGTTTCACACAAGCTGTGATAGTAATTCAGTAAGAGAGTGGTGTACCTTCGAGCATGGCTATGCCACGGTGGATATCTTCGGCTTGTCGGGAATGAACAAGAGCCCAAGAGAATCGCATAATGCTCTCTTTCTTTTGGTCTTCCGAGTCACCGTCAGTTGCGCTCCTAACTTCTTTCTCACATTCCTCAAAGCAGCAAGTTTGTTTTTGTATCTTATTAGATGCAAATGATCAGAATGGTGCAAAATATAATTGCAGGATACACGATTGTTGATTACGGACATAAGATTAAGAATCTTCCAAATCAATCGAATGGTGATTAGTATACAAGAGAGAGAGAGAGAGGAGACTTACAAGGATGACATCACGGTCGCACCAAGGGATCTTATCGCCGCCGCTGAAGAAGGAACCGATTGAGTCGAAGAAATTTCCCATTTTAGAATCCATTTCCCCTTTCCAATTATGCTTTCTTTCTCTTCTCTTAATTCTTAAGAAACACGGACTTGCCTCCCAAGGCCAGAAAAAAATTATATTCTTGTTGAAATTGTAGGAAGACCCATGTATATTAGGATATTCATAAATTTATCTATATACTTTTTTGTCAGTCAATTCACTGATTATAAAGCCCGAAATTGGGCAGATTATCATGTTTGGTAAGCCCATTTTCTTCCGTTTATTAAATTAAGTCCACCTAACCGTAACCCATAACACATCGTAAGAGCACCAACATTGGTTACAGCTTTATTATAATGGGGAAATAACCTATTTCAACACGAACTTTACGCATCGTGCTTTTTCCTTCACGAACTTTGCAATATTGCGTATTTTATCATGAACTTAAAAAATTTTAAAAAAACTATATGAACTTTCAAAATGGGACCTATATATATGTTGACCGTTAAAGGTGTTAGTCAACCGTTAAAAAGAGCATATTTCAACATAAACTTTATGCATTGTACCTTTTCCTTCACGGACTTTGCAATAGTGCGTATTTCATCATGAACTTTAAATTTTTTTAAAAATCCTATATAAACATTCAAAATCGTGCATATAAATATGTTGATCGTTAAATGTATTAGTTAATCGTTAATTTATTAAAACAATGTCGTTTGTATGAATCTAAAAATCTACTTTTTACTAGGGACAAACTTGAGCACTGAAACACATTAGTGAACATCTTAACCACTAGACTAGAGTAATTTTTTTGTATTAGCTAGTGATGTAAATATTTACTTAAATATATATATATATATATATATATATATTTATCTATTTTTTGATTTTATCAAACAAATTTATCAAAACGAATATATAGAGGGAAAAGGCCTATCGTTTTATACGTTTTGTAAAGTCAGTGAAGGAAAATGTATGATTCGTAACGTCCGTTTGAAATAGGCTATTTTCCCTATATATATATATATATGTTTTGATCGGATGTTCACTGATGTGTTTTGAATTTACATAATATCACTGATGTGATAAGATGTTCAATGATATATATATATATATATATATATATATATATATATAAAAAAGTTAATGTTTACACCATTAATACAAGAAAGTTATTCTAGTATAATGGTTAAGATGTTCACTGATGTGTTTCAGTGCACAAGTTCATGCCCAACAAAAAACAAATTTTTAATTGTTTAGATTTATTCAAAACGACATCGTTTTAATAAATTAACGATTGACTAACACTTTTGACGGTCAACATATATATGCACGATTTTGAAAGTTTATATAAGATTTTTGTAATATTTTTAAGTTTATGATGAAATACGCACTATTGCAAAGTCCATGAAGGAAAATGCACAATGTATAAAGTTCGTGTTGAAATAGGCCATTTTTAACGGTTGACTAACACATTTGACGGTCAACATATATATATGCACAATTTTGAAAGTTCATATAAGATTTTTTTAAAAAAATCAAGTTCATGATGAAATACGTACTATTGCAAAGTCCGTGAAGGAAAAGGCACGATGTGTAAAGTTCGTGTTGAAATAGGCCCTTTCCCTTTATTATAGTCTCTCATAAATATAATAATGATAATAATTAGAGAAATTCCTTTAGATAACCTTTTTTAGTTTGTTTTTCACAAAAATAGTTTTTAAAGAAAGAAAATGACCAAAATAGTTTTTTTAGAAGCTAAATTTTTTATTTATATGCATTTATACCTTTAAGGTTAACTAATTTAGATTTTAGGGTTTAGAGTTAAGGGGTGGTTTTGGGGATAGAGTTTCAAATTTTAAAATAAAAAAATGAAAATTTCATTTTAAAAAAAACTATTTTGGTTATTTTCTTTTTTAAGAGCTATTTTGTGACAAAAACATAAAAAAAAAACTATTTAAGAGAATTGCCCTAATAGTTATTGTTGTTGTTAAATTAAATTTATAAAAGTTAAAATTAAATAATAGAATGACATTTGTCATAAAAAGCTTTCAACTTTGTTGCAGAGTCTCTTCGTACAAGGACGTCCCTAACCAATTCTCATACTTTTCTCTTCTCTCTCCTATTATATGTATTTGTTTTATTGTTTAGTTTTGAAGATTCCATCATTGTGGATGGCCTAAGACCATGATTAACCCGGGTTTCTTAAGGTGGAGTTCTTAGCGGAAGTTAAGAAACGGTTTCTTAACTTTTAACTAAAAATGCTAAGAACTGGTTTTTAAAGTCCTTATTTAAGAACCGATTCTTAGCTTTTTTAGTTAAAAATTAATAAACAGTTTCTTAACTTCCGCTAAGAACCTCAACTTAAGAAACCCGGGTTAATCATGGTCTAAGAGCATCCACAATGGTGAGATCATTGTGGAGTCCTTAAAAAAAAAAAAAAAATTAATTTTTTATTTTATTTTTTTTTTTGATTTTTTTCATATTAAAAAAAAAAAAATAACCAATCGCGTGTCGCCACGTGTCGCAAATAATGTAAGGACTGATCCTTATTTAGGGATTTTAAGGATCGAATCCTTAGGTTTTAGTGGAGTACACTGATTATTTAATTATTTTTTCGCTAAAAACTCCCCTTAAGAATTTCTCATTGCGGGTGCTCTAAAACTAGTTGAATATTTCGTTCAACTGTTAAATTCACTGAAATGGTTTTTTCTTACATCACTGAGGTAGTTAAATCATTAAATCCCTTCCTCTTATACTATAAAGCACAAATCACTCAACCACTCCTATTATGACATACATTATTTCTAAATTCTTTTTCTATTTTTTTTTATTTTCAAAATAACTAATTTAAAATTGCAGACTTTTTAGAAAATAAAATAGTTTCTCCGTAATCATAAAAACAAAAAAAAATCTTTAATTTTCTGAAATTATAAAATCTCATGCCTCATGTACACACTTCAAAACAAGTGTTTTTTGTTTAATATTTTTTATAATAATGCAACTAGAATCTGCTTTTAAAAGAGTAATTAAATAAAATATAATTTTATTCTTTTAGTCAAAGAAAAATATTGTTAAAAACTCAAAATCTTTTTTTTTTTTAAAAAAAATTGATTTTTTTTCTTAAACCACTTTAAACTCCAATTTTAAAAATTATATATATTAAACATTAATTTTTGTTTACTAATTCATTTCACATATACAAAAAAAATCATCAACATTGACTTTTCAGATATTTAAAATAGTTTGGTATTTAAATGGAAGTTAAAGTTTATTTGTTTTTTTGTGTATTTTGAAGGTTTTTGGCCGGTTTTTTATATTTTAAAGTAAAAACAGCTAGGCGACAGATGTTGATTGACTCACTGTTAATATTTAATCCTCATACGTCACCTCAATCTAGCACGTCTAGGTTCGAAGTCTCAGGTGGAAGTTTTTTTCTAAAAAATAAAGAGAACAGAGATTAAATAGAAAAAGTAGGGAAGATACAGATTCACTCGTGTACTTGTGATTTTCGAATAAACAAAAAATGTGGGAACCGAGATGGAAGTGTCGGGGTCTGAGATCAGTGATCGTTCTCTTCACCAATTTCGCTTTAGCTTTTGCCTTCGTTTCCGCTGAGAGGGGCTTCAAAGGAAATTTTGATTCTAAGACGCGGGAACACAGTTTCTTCCTTGATTTTCTATGGGAACCTGATCAGACAGGTTATCATCATGTCTGGCCCGTAAGTAGTTTTTCTCCCTCCCTTTCTTATATACTTTCTCTATTGATCTGATCCGAAAATTAATAAAAATAAATAAAATTTCTCAGGAATTTGAGTTCAACTGGCAAATTGTTTTGGGCACTGTCGTTGGATTCTTTGGAGCTGCGTTTGGTAGCGTAGGAGGTGTTGGTGGAGGTGGCATTTTCGTACCTATGCTCAGTTTGATCATCGGGTTCGATCCTAAATCAGCAACAGCTTTGTCAAAATGTAAGATCATGAGTTTTAACATTATTCTACCATTCTTTTTTTTTATATGGTTATTTTGATCATTCTTTTAAAATAGGCATGATCGTGGGAGCTTCTGTGTCAACTGTGTATTACAATCTTAGATTGAGGCATCCTACGCTTGATATGCCAATCATTGACTACGATCTCGCGCTCTTGATCCAGCCCATGCTTATGCTTGGGATTAGCGTTGGTGTCGCTTTCAATGTGATGTTTCCAGATTGGATGGTCACTGTACTACTCATTATCCTCTTTCTAGGTAAACAATATATATATATATATATATATGTTGTCTTTCTCACCATCCACGGTTAGACTTGTTATATCAATCAATGTGTATGCAGGTACATCAACAAAGGCCTTTTTGAAAGGTTGTGAGACTTGGAACAAGGAGACTATAGAGAAAATGGTACATGCACTAACTTTCATGAATTAAATTTTTCTTTGATATCCTTTCTAGAAATATTGTTTTATAAGAACTTTCAGCCTCCTCCACTGGATCTGTAGTGTGTAAGAACTTTCAATCTTTAATGCCCATCAAACTTTCTTTTCTTTCTTTTGGTTATGTGCTACAGGAAGCTGCTAAGCGTTTGGAGTCAAATGGTGAGTTGAGTTTTTGTTGTGTTAAACATGTTTCAGCGACAACCATATTACAACCTCTGTTTTTCTTTTCTTTTTCCGGTTAAACATAATTTACCTTTTTATCAGGTGTATCTGGCACAGAAGTGGAATATATGCCTCTTCCTGCAGCTCCGAGCACCAATCCTGGAAACAACAAGAAACGAGAAGTGATTTCTATTATCTATACACTAATGCTAGTTCTCTCTGTTGCAAGGTATGTCAACAGTTAACAATGCTAATTTACTGCAGGTAAGTGTTATTGAGAATGTATACTGGAAGGAACTTGGACTTCTCGTTTTCGTCTGGATTGTTTTCCTAGCACTGCAGATAGCCAAGGTGAGTACACCATTCCTATGTATCAGTTCTTTACATTTTCGAACTCTATTTACAACTTTTAATGTTCTTTCATGGAAACAGAAAAATATGCCAACTTGTTCAGTAGAATATTGGGTCATAAACTTGTTACAGGTATAGATTCAGTTTCATTTTTATTTTATTAGTTTGCTGAGAGAACCATGTACAGTGCTTACTTACATCTCTTCCGATTCATGCAGATTCCGGTTGCAGTTGGTGTATCAGGCTACGAGGCAGTAGCTTTGTACCAGGGTAGAAGAATCATTGCATCTAATGGACAAGGAGACTCTAATTTTACCATTGGTCAACTTATTCTTTACTGCACATTTGGCATATTGGCGGGTGTAGTCGGTGGGTTACTTGGTTTAGGCGGAGGTTTCATCATGGGACCATTGTTTCTTGAGCTCGGAGTCCCTCCACAGGTGTGATGATTTATCATAATCGAGAATCACTTGTTCTTGTATCCCAAGATATCTATCTATCTTTTTCGTTTCTATTGTAGGTCTCAAGTGCCACAGCGACTTTTGCAATGACATTCTCTTCATCCATGTCAGTTGTAGAATACTATCTTCTCAACCGATTCCCTGTTCCATATGGTGAGATATCTGTTACGTTATGTTTGATTAGACTGTTTTGTTTCTTACCTCGGAATGTCTATTCAATGTCTTTGTAGCTCTGTATCTTGTGGGAGTGGCAACAATTGCAGCTTTGGTTGGACAACATGTAGTCAGAAGACTGATAACAGTCCTTGGCAGGGCATCTCTCATCATCTTCATCCTAGCCTCCACGATTTTTATCAGCGCGATATCACTTGGTACATGACCTCCCTGCCTCACCTTAAACTTTTTTTTTTCTTACTTGTTTGTGGACTTAGAGAGAGATCTATTTCTTTTAATTTCAGTACTTTTAATTTTCTCTGCTTTAAGCATATATTAGCTATTAGTATTTGCTTTGATCCGTGAGTTGCTGGTTATCTATCGAACTGGATAGGATAGATATCTTGCGCAGCTAGTGACGAGATTTTTAATCACCTTGAGTAGATGTGTAATGTTATATTTGTTATTAGGTGGCGTGGGAATAGTGAACATGATGGGTAAGTTCCAACGGCACGAGTACATGGGTTTTGAAAACCTCTGCAAGTACAGTGGTTAACGTTTAAGAATCTGGATCATGTCAAAAATACAATATCTCGGATTTTGACCTATTTTTTTCTGAACTGAAGCCAATGCGTCTCTACTCAGTAAGTATAGCTTGTAAAAGTTCTCATTCCTGATGGCAAGAATATATTGTCTTTCGATTTTGTGTCGATTTCTTTATAGACTAGAGACTATTGCGCTTGTTCGCTATTTGTTCTAAATATGTTTTTCTAAAATACATATGTAATGTTGGACAACCAAAACGTATTTGTCCTGTTATTGTTTAGTCGTATTACCATATAAAGTTATGGTTCCCCAGCCGGTACCATCCTAGTATCCTTAGAGCATGATTAAAGGGGTATCTTATTGGGGTCTCTTGCACTGTTCGCGGGCCCCACTGACATGTGGGACCCATGAACAGTGCAAGTGACGGTTCTAAAATCTCTTAAATAAGAACCGTCTCTTACACTGTTCACGGGCCCCACTGACACGTGTCGGCCCGCGATTGGTTTTTTTTTTTTTTTTTTTTTTTAAAAAAAAAAATCTGACACAAAAAAAAAAAAAAAAAAAAGTAAAATTTAAGAACCCCATTAAGGGGTTGAGGGATAATCATGCTCTTAATGCTGATGAATATTACAAAGTAGCTTGTGGTAGCAGAAGGGGACTAGACTTCAGAGATTCTAAAGTAGTGACAAAAGCGCTCAAGGACTTGTTGTTATTATATTATATCATCTAATGCTATGAGTTAATATTGCTAGGATTAAACCCATTACATCTTTTCACGTAACTTGTAGCTGGCGAGCGTTTCTAGTTTTTTGGATATGGGGATATCGAAAAATGTTTGCGATCTTTCAAAACAAAGTATACGTTGAGGACTGACTTTGTAAAGATGTACCAATATGTGTGGCAATCTCAGAAACACAAATCATTACATTTCCAGAGAATAACTGGTAAGCTTAGTTTTTGCATTCCTAACAAAAAACTACAACTTCGTGAAACAGTTCTACAATAGATGAAATGTAAAGATTCTTGCTCCATTTTTCCTGACACACTAAGAACAAAGGCAGCCTGATCCCAAGTTGCAGCAGTTGATGTAATTCGGTAGTCATTATCCTATCGACCATGTATGCCTTCACTGGGGCATAGAAAATCTAGTTCTACAACCTGAATCACAATGCATACAAGGCAAAACCCAAAACACACAAAAAAAGAGCTTCATAAGACCTGGGCTGGTCTGAAAAAGCAGCTCCACGAGACATTATCAATGATTTATTCAACAAAATCTTCAGATGCTATAAAATATAGTAAAATGACGTAGAATACTAACGCTTGAGTGGTGCTATTCGAAACATCACACACATTAATGCAGAAGATAATAGATCAAAAGGTAGCAGAAACAAGAAAAACGCATTTCATATTTGTATAATACTGTACGTTTTATGTTTCTTTTAATGACTTTAAAATCTAATTATTACAACAAACAAAAGTAATCAAATCTTTTTAATCAACTATCTCAAACTTTAACTTTCACTTGCTATGTAACAGGTGTTTTATTAAGCTTATGGATTATCTTTAGTTTTTATATCTCAGTTCATTATATATTGCTTATTTTGATTTTATTAATTTTGAATATAATTGTTGGATGATAATTGGATCAGCTTGCGCTGTCTAAAAAGATTGAATAGGTGATAGGTTTAAAAAGATTGAATAGGTGATATAGGTTGTAGCAATAGGTGATATAGGTTGGGCTACTTTGACGCCGGACATTTCTAAGCACATAACTTAATACATGTGATGGTAACTACATCGAATAGGTTTTATGTCTTTAAAAAAAAATTAACAAACGATATAAATGAATATAATATGTATATGAAATGTATACAAAAAAAAAAAACATAAAACAAATGATTATTAAACCAAAAAAAATGAAACTCACTATACAAATCTCGGATCCTCCCTGCAGGGGAACACACTCTTAATCTTGTGAGGTTATTAACCGTTCCAGTAGATTCCACTAGAGCTTCTTCGGTAGATTATATGTTTTCTTAAGAAACCTCGTCGCAGATTCGTCGTTACGATAACACAAAACTCGTAAGAGCGTGTTTGGTTCCATACCATTCCACTGGCCTGAAGTCGGAGGCAACGGAAGTCTAGACTTAGCTGAAGAACCGTATGCTTCCAGCGTCATTCCCTTAAACCTCTCTATCAAACTGTCTGTGTCTGTACTGAACAGAGGAAGCACACCTCTAACCGTGGTCGAGAACTTATCGATCAGGTCCATGGCTAGACCATCTCCATTCGCCCAGAACAGATCTTTCATAGATTTGAAATCTTGTTCCATAATCTGAGAGTCTTGTATCGTAAAAGCCCTAGAGGGTCCTCCAGCGAGAAGGACAAGTAAGAAGCCATCGAAAGAGGCTCTCATAATATCGGTTATGATGCGTGTACGGACTCTTTCATGTACTGTCTCTGCTATGACTGTCAAATTCTGTTCGAGCTCCTTGAGGAAAGGCTCGATTCTAGAGGACGAGAGGTCACCAATGTATAACCCGTCCCATAACGCGTGGCTTAGGTCATGGAAGACGACTTTGTAAGCTAAAGACTCAGATAGCTGTTGAACGCCTTCGATGCAAGCCGCTGGTGTGAGCTCAAACTTTTTTCCTAAACCGTTGGAGAAGTCGTCGGTGTGAGCTGACTCACAGTTCCTCAAATGTGTGATCACTCTCTTCTCCACAACATCGAGCTCGCTGCGGATTTTGTGCAAGCTGTTTATTCTGACACATATCTGCGTGACCCCAAAGGAACCATCTCCGTTGGCAATCGTAACCTGAGAGTTTTTCTTCTGAGGAGGTGACTTTTCTTTCTTCTTCCAAACACCTTGGAACTTTGACTCCGTTGTACATCGTGTGAGTGCAGGCATTGTAGGCATGTACGTAGTTCGAGAGCCTGAGAATCATCATTAGATGTTAGAAATAAAAAAAATTCAACAGATAGGAATCATAAGCCAGCAAACTTACCACAACCAGATTTCGCCTTTGAGACATAATACTGAAGATATTTGTCTAAACCAATGATTAAATCAGGTAACACAGCAGGATGCATAGGTATGGGAAGCTGAAAAAACGCTTCCAAAGTTTCATCAGTAATCCGTAACACTTCTGCCGCAGATTGTGCATATCCTCCTTCTTGATTCTCCACCGGTATCCAAACCTGGAAAAAGAAAACTTTGATGATTAAATCACTCCAAAACTTAAGGAATATGTTTGATTTACTAACCTCTTGCTGCAAATTTCTGTCAACCCATTCCTTAAGTCTGTCTATTCTTGCCTTGATCCAGTCTTTAACCAAATTAGCAATAACAGTCTCAGCTTCGAAAGGAGGCATTTCACGGATAATTGCTTTGCCACCATCATCGCTGTCAACGGAATCCTCTACTGCGATTTGCACAAGATCCTTCTCTAGCTTATCAGCAGCTCTTAATACCTGGACAGCATCAGGTGTCAATTCAGATATCCCGGAGATAAACTGTTTAATTTCGTTTCCGTAACAAACATGGAGTGTAGCCACAGCAACTCCTGCAGCAAATGGATGCCATCTCTTCCATATTGGACTAAACATTCGCTTTTCCTGAACAGCTAGCTCACCAATGTCTTTAGCAAGGATGGCGAGCACAGGAAGAGGGTTTTTCTGGTTCCTCGATGCTCTCCTGCTAGAATCTGCTTTCTCCATTCTCTATTAAGGGACATAAAATAATCAAATAAGTTCATAGAATCGTTGAAGAAAAAGGGTAAGTAAAAGACACAATGCCAACACTTGCCTGAGCAAAAGCAGTACGTAGTGATGACCTGATGTATGTCTCAATCCTCGTACGAGCTACATCAACCTCTCCTTTCCTCCTTCTACGATATTCGTTAGATATATCTTCAACTAAAATCCTAGCTGCTGATACACCCAAAGAAACAATGCCCTCCATGGTACCAACATTACTTCGGTCAAAGGTGTCATGGTACGCAAGAAGTCTTTTCTCCGCCCAGCCTAATATAGCACTAAGAGTAGCACTTAACACTTGGGAGTATTCAGGATCTTTCGTTGTCTTCGCATCTTTAGCAACTTCAGCAAGTTGAGATTCACAAGCGTAAAGCAAATCCATCTCAACTTGTCCAGTCACAACATACCGAGAAAACAAAAGCCAAGTGAAACAGAGGTTATGAAGCATTTGGTTGATCCCAAGAATCACCCACGTCTTCTTTATGTGCTCCATAAGGTCGTCGACTTCCTCCACCATGGAAGTAGCGTCGTTAGAATCAAAGCAAGCTTCTAAAAGAAGCTCATAGAGCCTGAGATTAAACGGAGAGCCATCAGCCCAATGGCAAGAGTCAGAGAAAGACCCATCAGATCTAGTGGCTAGAGACATGACTGCAGATCGAAGACTCTGCATCTGCTCATTGTTCCTCCCAGTCTCCAAAGGCCGGTCTAGTGCACCGTGAATGATCTGTCGCAGTCGTTGAGAAGAACTCGTCTTGTCAAGCGGTACACGAGGGTGCAACAGAAGACCTGCCTCAAGAACCTTGAGTGATCTCTTCAGCCACGCGTCGTACTCTTGCTGATCCGTAAAATCAGATGACTTCAACTGTTGTAACAATTCTAAAGGAAGAACCACTGACTCAATCTTCCTTCCAACCTGGAAAAAAAAATAAAAACAAGAAGTTTCCAGCAATTAACACATCCATATCAAGAAACATACAATTCAAGATCTATAAACATCCAGAAAATCAAATCATAATGGAATCAATATAATAAGATCATGATATGAGCTTATATTCAACTCGAGATTTATTATAAATCGAACATTTGACCAGGTCAAGTTGTGAATCAGCTCAATGCAGAAGTGAAACTGAGCTAACCTGACTAGCAGCAATCCTAAGGAAAGCTCTACGAACACGCGAATCGACGGCCTCCGATACTCGCATTTGGATCCGCATGAGCTCACCGACAGTAGTGGGGCGCTTCGACTTACCACCCGAACCAGAACCCGAACCCGAGCCAGGGCTCTTGGTAGATCCAGGTGATAACGAGGACAACGACTTCATCCCCAAGGCCTTCTTCATCTTACTCGCGGCGGCTGCGGTCAGAGAACGCTGGGCTGCTGGAGAAGCAGGAGACACGCCGTTAATCGGAGAGTCCGGATTTGCAACGGTGACTGATGAAACCGCAGATGAAAGAGGCTTCCCGGTGGCGCTACGGCATGCGGCGACGAAGATCTCGTAGGCAGTGAAGCGGAGATCCGATTCGGAAAACTGGACGGCCAGTTGTCCGAGTGGAGAGGGTGGTAGATCGGAGGGAATCACGGACGCCGTAGACGGAGGAGGCGGCGGCGTCGTCGTCTCTCTCTTAGAGTGACCCAGAGACAGCTCTCTGAAGAGGTGAGCCATTGTTTTGCGTGTGAGAGCAGCGAAAAAGAACAATAATACAGCTTCTAATTACAGTTGCCAATAAAAAGAAGAAATGGCACTATTGTGATTATGTTTTAAAATATTGAAGAAAATTAATATTAAAGAAAATTTCAATCCGTTAGTTAGTCAAAGTTAAAACTTGACCCTTAAATTTTTCCTTATATATTGAAGTGCTTGAGCTGTAAACATATCTTGATTAACGATTTTCTCTACCACATGACTAGACTACCAGCTATGTTTGTATAAAGTGGTTATGCAAAAACAGAAACATATCTTACATGATACTACTTCTATTTAATAACACAAGTTGTTTGTATAAAGACAAATCTCAAAAAATATAAGATGGAAAATATTTTTTTGACCAAATAATTACACAAGAAAAAAATGATCAAAACACATTTTATTAAAAAATTAAATGACAATTATTCATTATTCTATTGATATATAAATATAAATAAATAAATAAAAATATTTTCAGAACAATATTATTCAATATTTAAATTTTTAAAAAATTACTATTTAAAATTTTAAATCTTAAACTCTGCTTTTCTAAAACTTCACTCTACATCTAAATCCAAATCTAGGTCAGTTAGTCATGTGGATATAACTATTTTGTCTTCTTTAATAAAATTTATTCTAATTATTTTGATTTTAAAATTTTATTTTGTGATAAAAAAAATTATTGATATTTTAAAATATTTGTCTCTGTTCTTATAACATCAAATAGATTAATAGATATAACGTACCAAAATTAATTGGTGATGAAACATGTTGAATTACAAAAAGAGTTTTTGGTAGGAAATTTTTTTGTGACTCAGCATTTTTCACCACCAAATATTTTCCTTTGTATAATCGAATATATTATTAGTATAAAATAATTAAAAGAAGTAAATATGATAATAGACATAATTATAACCATTTCATGGTAAAAAAGTGATGTCCATTTGTAACAAGAAAAATTACCATTGTTTTCTCCTTTGATGTATATCAACGTTCTCGTTTTTCTCTCCTTCTTTTCTCTCTAAACCTAAAATATGTCGCATCCATTTCCTTCTCATCTCCAGCGTTCGTTGTCTTCTTGAGATCGAGAGAGGCTCTTTGTTTTCTTCTTGTTTGCCCTGTATTTTTCTCTGTGACATTGACAAGTTCATGAGGTGTGGTGTCAATCTCACCGTTTTAAGTTTAAACAGTGCAGATCTGGCGAAGGGAGGTGGTTATGTTCAGAAGGAAGGGGTTTTCCGTCGGAAAAGTTATATGGTTGCATGAATTTCCAGGATTCACTAGTAAGCTTTCCGTCTTGAGGGAGACGGAGGGGCGTGAAAGTCGACCTTGGTAGCGGCTGATATCGGCAATGGCTTTGGTCGGATCTGCATGGGTTTTGTCTCCCATAGTCTCTCCTCTCCTCTTTGGTTCAACCAATACCTCGCATAGTCCTTCTCTACAATGGTGTTTTTCTTTCCAGGTAGTGTCAACTTCATGGGGTAATTGAAATACGGTCATGTCTTGTAGTCTCTCTTTCGCCGTGTGGCGGTTTCAGTGTGACATGCATAAAAATCGACGGTAAAGTTTTCAACTCATATGGGCTAATTTTGAAAAGACTTTCTTCTGAACTTTTTAATTTCAGATATATTTGGGTTATTGTTTGGACTTTATTTTATTTTGTATTAAAAAATATTAATAAAAATCATTTTTCAAAAGTCTTTTTTTATCGCTGATAATATATTTGTGAAAGTAAAACACACAACAAAGAGAAATAAACCGGACCCTCCAATTTTAGTGGTAAAAGGCTCAGAGGTGTGAATATCACCATTTTGGTCTGAGTTCGGCAACTCGCATTCGTCTTAAGTGACAAAAAAACTTGAATTTTTGCAGACCTTATATTAATTAATCTATGGATCTATTAAAATTTTGGGATTACACTACGATTATAAAAAAAAAAAAAAGAGAAATAAGTAAACAGATTCCATTATGGTAAAGGAAAAAAAGCATACATAATGGAAGGATTAAAATAAAGTAAAAATAAAAAATGTTGAAAAGGGAGCTGGAGCATGAGAGGCGAACAGCTTGGAGACGGACGGTCTCACTTTCATGTCTCATGATCCTTCTTTTGTGGGCGAACTGGACGACGTAATATGCATATTTTAAAAGGTAATTTTTATAAAAATATTTTAATTAAATTTTGTTAAGGATTTTAATATCTAATTTTTATATTGTTTAATATTCAAACCAAATATTTTATTCATTTTAATATATATTTTTAAATTATGCTTATTCTAAAACCTAAATTATATTCATTTTAATCAAAATATGAATAATTTCAAACGAAACTTAAAAAGTTTCTATAATTAGAAAAATTAAAATTTTAAATTTTCTTTTTTATATTTTAAGAATAAAAATAACTAAATTTGGGATAAAACTTAAAATTAAGAAAAAATTTTAATTCTGAATAAAATAAATATATTAATTTTAAACTTTAGAAAACAAACTAAATTTGAAATTAAAAGTAAAACTAATATTATAAATTTTGAAGATTATCTAAAATTAGTTATTTTTATTTCTAAAATTTAAAAATGAATTAAGATTTTTACCATTTTGTTTTGAATTTTGAAGATTATTTTTAAAAAAAATATTTGAAATTTATTAATATTTTGATTAAAAACATAGTTTTAGTATTAAAATAAGCACATATTTAAAAGTAAGTGTATTAAAATGAACAAAATAATTAGTTTGGATATTAAATCAGATAATAAAAATAAAATATTAAAAAGTTTAATAAAATTTAAAAGTATTTTTATGGAGCTTTTCCTTTAACTTTATTCTTTTTCTTTAAGTAAATTATTAATTCACACTATTACAGTTCGAAGTATATAGATATGTTTAGGGAGATAGTTAGAGCCGTTAGGCTATTTGAGTGATTACTTTGATTATAGTGTTGGACATATTTGTTACAAATTACCTATCGAACCTAGACCTATAAGTTTGAATGTAAAGTCAATTTTCTTTGTATTGTGATTAACATTTAACATGGTGATTAATTTACTGTGAATAGTAATTCAAGTTCACTAGCATGTGGATTTGAATAGATTAAAAAAAATTTGAATGAATGTTGAATTCATATCCATAAAAAATAAACTTTTTTACATCAAGTTTGTGCTTAAGCAAATCATTTTCAAAAAGCTGGTTGGTCACTAAAGAAGTAAGAACCACCTAATTGTCAAGAAACTATTTCAAGGTCAGTGAGAAGAAAATGTGAAGTTTGCAAAAAGAATGAGAGAAATGAACTCCAAGGTGGATGCAATTTAAAGGAATTTAAGCAAAAAAACATGAATCATTGCATCTCATGTGAAAGTTATGGACACTCAACTAGCCCAAGTAATAGCCCACACCAAACGAGTGGCAATGGAAGAAAGAGACACAGTAAGGAATATTACAATCCAAAACTCTGAGATCAAAAGCTTCACGGCCACATAGAAAATCATAGACGAGTTTAAAAGTTTAAACTACTGCTCATAGGAAGAGTTAGGTGACTAGAGCTGTGAGGGAGAATAGTTTAGTACACTTACCTTTTGACAAGTGGTTTTGATGAGAAAAGAAGGATTTGGTTGAGAAAAATTTGGAGTTGGCCAAGCAAAAAAAATATGGTCGACAAATTAAATCAATCTGGTCGACCAGGAGGAACCCATGGTCAAGAACCGAGCCGAGTGCATGGCTGGAGACAAATCCATAAGGACCAATCCAAAGAATACAATGTGGAATGTCAAGGAAAGCCTAAGAATTTCTAAGGATGCTTCATGTTCATTGTGTGACGATATTAAATAAAGAAAGTACATGATTAAACGAATCTTAAGGATGCTTTCTAAGCTTAAGCAAATACTTAGAAATAAATTGCTACGTTGAAAATGTTAATGAACTTAAATGAGAAAAGTATATGATTAGGCGAAAGAGATTGAATAAACAAAGTTCAGTTTTGTGTGAATAGAAATGGACAAGGAAGTTTTTTTGGCTTCTAATTTAAAATTAATTAACCGTAAAAGAAATGGTTATTAAACTCGACATAATCCATCATATCTTCTTTTAAATAAAACTTTTTTTTTTAGATATTTCAGATGAATTGAACTTTCTTTGAACTGGTAGTTAATAGGATGATCAGACCATTTTTCAGATCGATACCATGTTAAGTTTCTTGACATTCCAACTTAAAATCAGTTACCCGTAAATAAAATGGCCCAAGTCACTTATATATTACTTAAATATTTTTCATATTTCTAAAGTAGAATCTTTTCTCTAACACCTTCCTTGAGATAATGATGAGTATAACTATTAATTTCGAAAGAATTTATCATACTCTCTCCAAAATAATACTCTTTTTAATTATTTCATCGGAATTGAACCTTCTTCGGACTATTAATTAAGGCTTACTTTGATACCATATTAAATTTTATAGGTTTCTAACTTAAAATCAATTAACCATAAATAAAGTTGTTTGAATCTTTATATATTACTTAAGTCTATTTTATATTTGTTGTATTTATGATGTGAGATATACTCTCTAACAACGTATGTGTATTTTTTAGTTTTTTTTAGAAATTTGGCTTGTTGCTTCTTTCATAGTTTAAGATTGTAGCTAGGTTTTGTTCATCCGATTTTAATACTTTCTTATAATTGTCAGTTTGTCTTAGTTTTTCAGATAACCTAGTATCAAAATTTTCATCTATAAAAATCGGCTGAATTCAGATTCAACAATGTTCTATTCAGTTATTTTGAAAGAATTTTCTCTAACACCTCCCTTGAGATAATGATGAGTATAACTATTAATTTCGAAAGAATTTATCATACTCTCTCCGAAATAATACTCTTTTTAATTATTTCATCGGAATTGAACCTTCTTCGGACTATTAATTAAGGCTTACTTTGATACCATATTAAATTTTATAGGTTTCTAACTTAAATTCAATTAACTATAAATAAAGTTGTTTGAATCTTTATATATTACTTAAGTCTATTTTATATCTGTTGTATTTATGATGTGAGATATACTCTCTAACAACGTATGTGTATTTTTCAGTTTTTTTTAGAAATTTGGCTTGTTGCTTCTTTCATAGTTTAAGATTGTAGCTAGGTTTTGTTCAGCCGATTTTAATACTTTCTTATAATTGTCAGTTTGTCTTAGTTTTTCAGATAACCTAGTATCAAAATTTTCATCTATAAAAATCGGCTGAATTCAGATTCAACAATGTTCTATTCAGTTATTTCGAAAGAATTTTCTCTAACACCTCCCTTGAGATAATGATGATTATAACTATTAATTTCAAAAGAATTTATCATACTCTCTCCAAAATAATACTCTTTTTAATTATTTCATCGGAATTGAACCTTCTTCGGACTATTAATTAAGGCTTACTTTGATACCATATTAAATTTTATAGGTTTCTAATTTAAAATCAATTAACCATAAATAAAGTTGTTTGAATCTTTATATATTACTTAAGTCTATTTTATATTTGTTGTATTTATGATGTGAGATATACTCTCTAACAACGTATGTGTATTTTTCAGTTTTTTTAGAAATTTGGCTTGTTGCTTCTTTCATAGTTTAAGATTGTAGCTAGGTTTTGTTCAGCCGATTTTAATACTTTCTTATAGTTATCAGTTTGTCTTAGTTTTTCAGATAACCTAGTATCAAAATTTTCATCTATAAAAATCGGCTGAATTCAGATTCAACAATGTTCTATTCAGTTATTTTGGCATACTCAAATCCAAACTGAACCGTCTAATTTAAGGTCAGTTTTGGTCGGTTCCTTTGGTTCTAGTTTAGTAGTTTTCATGCTCGTGTCTAGTGGCGAGACCTTCCTCTAACGTACTTGTCCCAATATTTTCGGTAATATTGAAAGAGTATAACAAACAAGAAAATGGTACAATCTGTACCACCCTTTAAGGACACCAATCAGAGCACTGTAATGTGCAGCATGACTCAAACTGTTACCTAATTTCCAAAAACGATATGTTAAAGAAAGTAATACATCTCATATCTCACTAAAGAACATTATAGAAGTCAACTTTCGACTCAAAATCAATCATTTATCATACCATAATTGTATTCCATGTGCTCCCTTATACCATCATTATCTCGATTTCTTAACCGGGGTTTTTAGCTTCGAATAAGAGACGGTTTTTAACTAAGAAAAATTAAAAACAGTCTCTTAAATAATTTAAGAAGAGATATAAAAATCATCTCTTAACCGAAAAATATAATAATAAAAAAGGTCAAATCATGATTTAATAACTCCAGTCGATCGCTTAGCATTTTCTTCCCATTTCTCATTTTATTTTGTTTTTCTTTTCCTTAAACACTGTATTTTGTTTGACCAAAAGAACTCTCATTATAAGCCGCTCCCTCCATGTATTAACGCTCAACATCAACCAGAACCATCCAAGAATTTTTCTCTCGTTTAAATTTATAAAAATTTATTCCACAACCATGAAGAAGATCGACTTAGGGAACCACCGCGAGGCGGCTCAGCCGGACTGCATCAAAGCTCTCATTGTCGAATTCATCACCACCTTTTTCTTTGTATTTGCCGGCGTCGGATCCGCCATGGCCACCGGTAAATTATTTTACATCACATTCATGTTCTTTCTTACTATTTGGTCATACCAAGTTAGTTAGTGACATCAAAGTTTCAAACAAAAAAAAGTTAGTTAGTGAGTATGTACAAGCTAATCTAAGTCAATTTATATTTGTATTTAGTTTGAAACCATTCTACATCTCAAATCTATGACTTATGTTGCTTATATTGTATTCATGATATAGACAGCTTAGTCGGAAACACATTGGTGGGACTTTTGGCGGTGGCGGTGGCTCATGCCCTTGTGGTGGCGGTAATGATATCTGCGGGCCATATCTCCGGTGGCCACCTCAACCCCGCTGTCACTATCGGCCTACTTTTTGGAGGTCACATCAGCGTCTTCCGCGCATTCCTCTATTGGATTGATCAGCTCTTGGCCTCCTCCGCAGCCTGCTTCCTCCTAAGTTACCTCACCGGAGGAATGGTACATAATCTAATTATATATTACCAAAATTAGTTAATCGTTAATTAATATATTTAAATACCTACTAGTAACATACTCTTTCCATTTAGAAATAAGATGTTTTAGAGATTTTTTTGATGTTTCAATATATAAAATCTTTTCATGTTTGAAGTTTTTAATTTTTAAAAGCTGTATAACCAATGATAATTTATCATATATTTTGTAATTGATTAATTAGTTTTTAATATATATTTAATGATGTTTTTAGGTAAAAAAAGTTTTTAATATTTGTGCATATGTCTAAAATATCATATTTCCAAAGAGGGAGTACATGTTAGGATGGAACTAATACAAATACGAATTATTGCAATAATTCATATTTCACATGGTTTTAATCTTTAGTTATTTTAATTGGCACTAGAAACCAAAATATTAAAAACTAATATATTCTATTCAATTAAGGATTTTGTTACATACTTTTAACTATTTCAATTCAAGTTACATGTATAGAATAAAATACACAATTTAAACACATGATGCTATGCTATGTAATCATACGTGGTAAAACGTTTTAAAAGATTATGCATTCTACCTAGTTTGACATTATTACGCTTTGTGATTAGGGAACTCCGGTTCACACTTTGGCAAGTGGAATCAGTTACACTCAGGGGATCATATGGGAAATCATCTTAACATTCTCACTTCTCTTCACTGTCTACGCCACGATGGTGGATCCCAAGAAAGGCTCCCTTGATGGGCTAGGCCCACTTCTCACCGGCTTCGTCGTCGGAGCAAACATCCTTGCCGGTGGCGCCTTCTCTGGAGCCTCAATGAACCCGGCCAGATCCTTTGGACCTGCTTTGGTCTCTGGGAACTGGACTGACCATTGGGTATATTGGGTTGGACCGCTGATCGGTGGTGGACTCGCCGGATTCATCTACGAGAACGTCCTCATTGACCGTTCAGATGTCCCACTCGCCGACGACGAGCAACCATTCCTAAATTGAATGCTTGCTTAAATACTATGCACGTTACAAATCTATCAAGCTCATCATTAATGATGTATCTTCTTCTTGGTACACTTTTCTCTTGTAATCTTAAATTTATCAAGTTCCAGCTATCAAAAGTATAAAACATTCCGATGAAGTAAACATAGAATATCAAAACAAGATTCACCAAAAGCCATTGCAAGAACAGTGACCGTCTTTGAAATGGTGGAACCTATTTCTATCTCTCACAATGATCTCTCTGTCAAAAATCTTGGAGATCATCATAGAGACCTGATGACAATCACCACAAACTCGAAGGTTCTTCACGATCCTAATAGGGACATCTTCTTTCAAACTCATTATACCAAACGCAATCGCTGCCTTTTCGCTATGTAGACACAAAGCATCCTCTTTCTCTTCTTCATCTATGTCAAACATAACCGGGCTCGTGTCTGCTTTATACCCAGCGAGTCTCAGCCTCCTCGAGATCTCCTTCCAAAACGCCTCGATTTCTGTATATCTCGGGTGTGATTTATCTCCGACAAAGAACTCATGGACTTCTCCATTGACCTCCATTACACTGCACCCTGGTTCCTTTCTAACTCCTCTAGATTTCATCGACTGTCTAACATGACTAACATTATCCCAATTCTCTGAATCTGCATAGATGTTTGATAACATGACATAAGCCCCGTGATTCGTCGTCTCTAGCTCGAGCATTTTTTTAGATGCAAGCACACCAAGTTCAAGGTTCTTGTACATTCTAGATGCGTGGAGCACAGAACTCCAAACAGCAGCATGAGGCTTCATGGGCATTTGCTGGATGATACGGACTGCGTCTTCTAAGTGGCCTGCACGAGCATACAAATCAACTAAGCAGCCGTAGTGATCAAGCTGAGGCTCAATCCCAAACTCACTCCTCATCGAATCGAAATGTCTCTGCCCTTCATCTACCAAACCAACCACACTGCAACCTCTTAGAACAGAGACGAATGTGACAGCGTTTGGAGTAACACCATCTTGTTTCATAAGAGAGAAAAGCTCGAGACATTTCTCCCCGAACCCATTCATGGCAAACCCATTCAGGGCGCTACTCCACGTGTACACATTCTTCTCTTCCAAACCCCAGAAAACTTCCATAGCTTTCTTCATGTCACCACATTTTGCATACAAGTCTACCAACGTTGTGCCAAGCCTCACAGTGATTTTGATTTTGTTTCTCTCTATGTAAGAATGAGCCCATCTCCCTTGGTCTAAAGCTCCCAACTGAGTACAAGCCGACAAAACCGAAATCATAGAAACCGCGTTGACTTTCACACCTTCCAACTGCATCAAATGAAACAAGTCCAGAGCTTCCCTTGATTCTCCGACCTGAGCATAGCCAGAGATCATAGCGTTCCAAGCAATCGGGTCTTTTTCTGGCATCTCCTCAAACAACTTCCTAGCAAAACCCACATCCCCGCATCTCGCGCAGGCCGTGACCATCGCTGTCCGGCACACGAAATCTGGACAAGAAACCGAGTCAAACAACTTGTGGCAAGAATCCGGACACCCCAGCTCAGCATACAAAGAAATCAACCCGGTTTGGACATGCGGGTCATTGTCAAAACCACGTCTTATGGTCGTACCGTGAACTTGAAGCCCTGTCTCACGCATACCCATCCCAGTGCAGGCCTGAACCAAGAAGTTGACAGTGTAATTATCCGGTTTAAGATCGTTACTTGAACGAAGTATCTTTCTATAAAACTCAAAGCTTTTCTCAGGAACAGGGCTTTTGCAATGTGCTCTGATCATAGAGTTGAGAGCAAACAATGTAGGCTTAACAGACCTATCCAGGATCTGATTCGCATAGTCTAAGTACTTCTGATCACTCAAAGCCACTGCCTTTACGAACTGACCCACGAGATGGTCATCGTTGAGTGTCCCGTCGACCAAGAGCTTGGCATGGATTTGCCGCACTTCCTTAAACGTAATGCTGGAATCCAAAAGAGCTATAACAGGATGTTTCACGATTCTACTCATGACTATAACATCTTATGCAACCTGCAGGAAAGCAGTTTTATTATTTCAAACCAAAGAAGAACATAGTCAAGCAATGGTAAGAGATTGTGTTTGTCTTAAAAGAGTTCAGTTGGGCATTTTAGCGAACATCTTGTGTGCGACGCTCTTAATTTTACATTTCCTAACAAATCTCATGAAATTATAGAAGAGTATAAGGAGAGGATGATAACCTGACTCGGCGGCCTGAAAACTCTGCGCCGGTGAGATCTTTACGGCAGCAGAAATTTCCCAGGAGAGAGGAAGCGTGTCAATGAGTTAAGACACTAAACCAGTGTTTGGGAAAATTGCAATTGGTGATGCAGAACCGATCCATTAACTACTTCTAAAATAGTTTTTGATTCCGAATAAGTGAAACTAAAATTGTTGACAAAATATGGAACTCCTAGGCCTGGGCATATTTCCCGGATCCGAAGATCCGAACCGGTACCGATCCGAAAATTCGGGTTTCGGATCGGGTTCGGATATGGTGAAATACCCGATCGGGTATGCTTTCATTTCTGTTTCGGGTACCGGGTCGGATCGGGTATTATCCGAGATCCGAACAACTATCCGAAAATACCCGATTCTTAGTTCTTAACACAATTTGTTTATGTTTCTAAAGTTTGATACTCACCTCAATATGGACTAGAAAATAATTTTCTTACTTATTCTCTCATGTTTTTCAGTTATAAGGTAATCTTGCTTACTTTCATGTAAAATATTTGTCGAATGCTATGTTTTTTTCAAATCGGATGCTATGTTTTTTTTATTTTGGAGTTTAAACTCTCGTTTGATTATATCAAAATGTTTTTGTTATGTTATTGTATTGTAACTTTTGTTATCTTGTTTATGTCTTTTTGGATATTTTGATTATATTCGTTTTTAGATTATTTTGGGTTCTATTTGATTAAATGGTTTGGTAATACACTAAGAACTAAACCGAATCTTTTAATTTTTTGGTTACTTCGGATATAACCGGATCCGAACCGGATCCGACAGGTACCGAACCGGATCCGAACCGAAATTTTAAATTATCCGATCGGTACCATTTTCTCTAGTTCCGAAATATCCGAAATCCGAAAAACCCGACCCGAACCCGAACCGGTTATCCGAATGCCCAGGCCTAGGAACTCCAATTGGACAGGGGTGAAAGCTGTTTGTTTTAGCCCAAGATGCTGTATTTATATGTAAATATTAAGATGTTATTTGTTTGACCAGTATTGCAAAATCTATAATATCTATAATATTTAGATATTTGAAATGTAAAAATGTGTAAGTTGAATGCAACATTTGCATTTTAAAATTTAAAAAACTTATATACACTTCAATCCAAATATAAAAATTAATTAACTTAATTAGTATAATTATTATACTATATTTTAATTGACTAATCAAACTTTTTTATAAAAACCATAAAATGAGTTTTTCGTTTTTTTGGTTATAACCATAAAATAATTTTTTCTGCTAGAATGACAAGATTATATTTTTCTACAAAACTACAAAATCAATTTTTCTGTCAAAACTGCAAGATTACGTTTTTTGCCAAAATTAAAAAATCAAATTTTTCTATATAACTGTAAAATTAAGTTTTTTTTAACAAAACCTAAAAAATATTTTTTTACCAAAACCTTAAAATTAAGTTTTTCCACCAAATCTGCAATATCCAATTTTCTACGTAAACCGTAAAAGCACATCTTTCGTCTAAATCGTAAATGTTTTTCTGTCAAAATTTCAAAATTAGGTTTTCATCAAAGTGACAAAAACAAAAAAAAAGTGACAAAAACAAATCATGCCTTTTTAGTCTTTTATAATTAGTTTATTATTAATTGTATAAATCATGCATATTTATTTTTTAACTTATAGCATTTAAATACTATTGTAACATTTTAAAAACGAACAAATTAACATCTAAAATTTGAATTTGGATGCAAATACTAACCATAAAAATGAACAATGTTTGAAAAACTTCCATATGTTATATTTAGATGTTGCTTCAAATACAGTACAAAAACATAGCCTAAATGATTTGACCAAGATTCAAAAATGTTTCACCATAAAAAAGAATTAGATTTCAAATTATAAAAACTGTTTGTTAAGATTTATATAAATTATTGAAGAAAATACTTACATAAAAATTTAATTTGACGCAAATGAAATTGTGAGACATAGATGAATTATCATAAGACGGTTCAAAACATCACAAGTAAAAAAATTATACATGATTTTTCATAAGGCGAATAGAATTTTGAATACATAAACAAGAATATAGTATAGAGTAAGCATTTGTGTACCATATTATTTACAGTTTATTCTATTGAAATTTTAACTTTTTCTAGACATTTATAAAAAGTAATATTTTAAAATTAGTTTTTGTTAATTAATTAATTCAAAACATGTTACTAACTAATAATATTTCCTTACCTTTTAAATTTATTTATAATTATTTATAAATATATTTATTTTTATTGTACAAAATCTTATAAAATAATTTACTCTATATTTTTATAACTAGTAACATTAATTCGTAAAAATTATAATATAATTATAAATCAAAATATATCATTTAAAAAAAATATTGTGTTATTATATATATTTTATGTAAGTATAATCTAATATTAAAGCAGCTAATAACATTCACCTCACAATAATTTATAGAACAAGTTAAAGTTTTAAAAACTAAAATTAGGTAATTGTATATAACTTTCTTGTTTACTATAAATAAAAATAATGAAAATTATTGATATTATCATCTAACCATAAATTAAAAATCATTTTTTATTTTTATAGATATATTTTATTTCCTGTAAAATAGAAAATACATAAAATATATCTGCAATATCTTTTGTCCTCAAAATTTGTTAAAATTTAGTAAATATATACTTTTATGTTTAAATGAAATTGTTAATAAATTTTAAATTATTACTAAAAAACTAAACCCGCTTGCAAAATTTATAATCAAATATATATCTTTTATTAAGTTAAATTGTTATATAAAAATAATTCCACGCCTAGAAGCGCTGATCAACTAGCTAGTATTCTTTAAAAACACAATTGTAGGATAGAGAATAAAATAACTGGTTTTCCTTACGTCAATATTTATTTTTCCACTTAACTTATGGTGATATATCAAAATAGAACAAAATTTTGATTAATGTTTCATGAAAATAAATAATTAGATCATTTCAACAAAAACTAATAATTATATCATATTTTATAACTTTGTAAAATTAGATTAGGTCAAGTAAATTTTTACCATTGATTAGTCGTCGGAGGAGTCATGTTGTGATAGTCATTGAACTATGCGAGCCCACACAGACACACACCAACTCTATATAGTATTTGAAGTAATTGAAAAAACAAGAAACATAACAAAAATGAGTCGTTCATATCACAGTTCAAACAACCGACACTCAATATTGTCTCAACCGTTTCTGCCTTTCAACTGATTCTAATTGTACACTTTGGTACACAATTCTCAGAATATTCTCACATCAAAACGAGAGAAGAATGGTCGCTTCTCATAGTTCTGACACGGAAAGGTCCTCCACCAAAAGGAAAAAGGAGACTACTTCCACAGTGGTATACCGCGGGGCACGCATGAGAAGCTGGGGGAAATGGGTCTCAGAGATTCGAGAGCCTCGTAAGAAATCAAGAATCTGGCTCGGGACTTTCCCCACGGCAGAGATGGCAGCTCGTGCGCACGATGTTGCGGCACTGAGTATCAAAGGAAGCTCAGCAATTCTTAACTTTCCAGAGCTCTCGGATTCTCTGCCACGTCCCGTCTCGCTCAGCCGGCTCGACATCCAGGCCGCAGCAACCAAAGCGGCATTTATGGAATTCAAAACGATGCCGTGCAAAACTAGATGTGAGGCTGAGACGAGGGGAAAGGCGTCATCCTCACCCACTACGTCTACGCTCTCGGAGGAGCTAGGAGAAATCGTGGAGTTGCCGACACTAGACAACGAGTTAAGGAAAGATTTTGCGTTGTTTGACTCGTTGGAAGGGTTGGTCGGGATGCCTCCATGGCTAGATGCTACCGAAAAGGAGTTTACGTATGGAGAGGATCCAATACTGTTTGACCCACTTTTCCAAGAAAGCATGTTGTGGAATCATTAATTAGTAAGATTTTCTTGGAACAGAGAAATATATTTTGTTTCCTTCTAGTTACTAAATACTTCCGCTAACGCAATTATGTACAGTGTAAACAACACAATCTTTCCATGTTTTTTTTTAAAAAAATCTTGCATTCGATTGTTTATATATCGTTAAACTTTGTGTTATGAATAGTTTTTGGGTGGTTTAGTCATTTAAATTTAAGTATTGGTTAGGTTTCCAAAAATTTTAGTATACTTTTAATTAAAAAATATTTAATTATATATATATACCCAAATATATAATTTAAGAACTTCATGATAAAATACTATTATTGGAATTGCTCTAATAACATCAACAACAAAAAGAAACTATGTACGTTTCTTAATAATAATAAAATAATAATTGTTACTTTTATAATTATATTTGATTTATTTTTTAACAATTTAGCTAATAAATGACTTACATCCGTAAAAACATTGTGTACTGTTGTATGTAGAGTATCTTTAGGAAAAAACATTTCTGAACTTTTTGACTCTCTTTCTCCTATTATTAATTAATTTAGTATTTGTTATAGGAAGAGACTCACCTTAAAAATGACTAATGGTGTTGCTAGGATCTTATTGAATAGTTCTATTTTGTTTAAAAAAAAAATCTTATTGAATACTCCCTCCGTTTCAAAAAGTTACATATTCTAGATTTTTCACACATATTAAGAAAACACATTAAATTTCAATTGTAAGTACATTGTTTTTTGTAAATAACAATTTCCCATAACTTTTAACCAATAAAAATTCAATAAACAATATTAATTTTCTTGGAATTCACAGTTTTTCATTAAATAATACATTGAAAAGGTAAAAAATGCATCTTTTAGAAACAAATTTTTTTTCCAGAACATGAATCTTTCTGAAACGGAGGGAGTAGTATTTTCCTATTTGGGTTTTAGTGGGTTACAAAATTTGTAAAAGGCAACGTCACGTTTGCATGAATCAAATTGTTCATTCATGTGCATTACTGTTATATCCTTTTTCTTCCTTTTTGTCGAACTATTATTTTGCTTTTTCTAAGTTTGGAAAATAAGAAAAGAAAGACAAAGACTTTACTTGACGCATTTGAAATTTTGATTGGTCAGATTATCTCACTCACGAGCGTGTCCCCTACTACACCACAATTCTCTTTCATGTCATTTTTAATCTTCGCTTAATTTTCTTTTCAAATTATGATACAATAATTACTTTTTCTCAAGTTGAAAATAAGATCATATTTTTTTCTGTAGAGAAAACCAGCGTAATATAATATTATTGTAACTTTTATGTTAAATAATATGTCCCAAAATCATTATAATTAATAGAAACTCTTACGTTGATTAAGATGAAACATTTTTTTCAAAGAATGTAAATTTGTACTCCCTCCGTTTCATTTTAGTTGTCGTTTTAGACTTTGACACATATATTAAGAAAACATTTAATTTTGCATATTTCCAAAATAAAAATACAACTACCAATACACCTAACCACATTTTAACCAATAGAAAAATAGATTAAAATAAAAAATCAATAAATTTTGCATTGAAACTATAAAACGACACTTATTTTGAAACAAAAATTTTACTCTACAACGACACTTAATCTGAAACGGAGGGAGTATTTGATTAAAAGCGTTTTTACAATAATGTAACCCAGTTTGAAGAATGTATTTCACGAAATTTGATTTTCTGTTGTGCATGATACACTTTGTCTAGATGTTGTACTGTTTCCAAACCATCTGATCAGACCCTGTCACATGGTTGTACTCAGACAAATTTACATTTTTACATTTTTGTTTTATTAAAATCTCATTTTAAAATTCAAATGGAATTTATGTTTATTTAAGTTTAATTTTAATTGTAAAATTTATTAATTTATAAATAAAATTATCTTAAATACTATTAACTAAATAGTATTTATCTTAAATACTATTAACTAAATAGTATTTATCTTAAATACTATTAACTAAATAAATGTAATTAATAAAATATAAATAAACTTTAATTATTTTTATAATCTGTGTAAAATATATCAAATTGACATTTTCATGAAACTAAAAGAGTATGAGATATGCTTCAGCTTGGGAATCCACTCCACTCATCCAACTAGAAGTGCTGCCATATAGGATGACTCATAATAATATAATATACTTTATGTGAAATTTAGAAGAGTTTTGAAAAAAATTATTATAAGAGTTTGTAATACCATCCACGTTCTCATTAACGCTGCGTGGTTTAGGCATCAAAATTATAAACTACTTGAGTTCGGAGATGTCTGCACACAGTTTCTTAATTCATTTTATGAGTTCAGACTTTTGAGAATTTGCCAAAAAAGATCTAAAATTTTAATTTGAATTCAAATTTATATTTCAAATTCAGTTAAATGCAAAAGTAATTAAAAATAATAAAATTATAACTATCCTCTTCTGACTAAATAAAAAATAAGTAAATATTTTTATGATTATAGCTTTGAGAATTTTTCTCTAAGCAATGAAACTTTACTTTTCGAGAACTCTAATCATTTTGAAAAGAATGTTTGAGAAATCCTTTATGAGAAAACTAAATTTTTGCAAACTTCCGGTCAAATGCAAAACTAACTGTTTTATTAAAGAAAACTCTAAAAAAATTTACTTAATTTTTTGTTACAAAGAAAAGTTAGCAAATTTTTAGAGTATTTTTATATAAAAACACACACAAAATCATCAATTACAAAACTAATATATGTATTGATCAAAAAGCATCTCTAAAAATTTTCTCGATGGAAAAGATTTTTTTAATAAAACTCTTCGTGAATAGATCTGAAAATATGAATATCATACTTAGATTTGGTAAAATTTATTGTTTAACTTCTCCAAACACATATGGTTTATCCATAGAAGATATTCACTTATTATTGACCAAAATCATAAACTTAGGTGATCCCAATAAACTTATAATTTTTAAAGTCAAAGTTGGATTTTGGGGATTAAACAAAAGAAAAAGTAAAAACATGGTTTGTGTGGGTCAAAAATAAGATTAGGAAGAGTAGATGTCGATTTTCAAATCCATTTAGAACTTGAAATTGGTTAGGTAATTGACGTATTGATAACAATAGTAATTGTTGTCAATAAAAATAAATACGAAAATAACTAAGTAAAAATAATTTAAAAATAATAATAGTGATATTTTTTGAATAACTTGAATTCAAAAAGTGAATAGAATAAATATTTTTTTCTCAAAAGATAGATTATTTTGTGTTTGACCACAAATTTTAGGTTATTCTTATAAAGTTGTATATTTAAAAATATACACCTTTTTGTATTTGTTAATAGTTGTACTTGTACCTTCAAAGTTATACTGTTGTAATTTATCCTACCTATAGTATATTAAATTTATTATAAATAACACCGGAATCGAATTTGTGTATCAAGTTTTTTAGTTTACCTTTTCAAAAAAAAAAAGATTAGTTTAATCTTTTCTGATAAATTTTTGAAAAGTATGTCTAATTTGTTACCTACTATCCACACATAATAAGTACTTTTGTTTATTAGGTTTTTGTGCGAGTGGATACAATAGTTGCAATGATTTGTGTTTCTATGCAAAACTCTTGACAAACAATCTAGAAATTACAAAATGTAAAACAATAGTAAATGACTAAATCGTCTATATACATATAATAATAATAACAAAATAATAATAATAATAATAATAATAATAATAATAATAATAATAATAATAATAATAATAATAATAATAATAATAATAATAATAATAATAATAATAATAATAATAATAATAATAATAATAATAATAATGAGCCTTCAAAATGCCTATAATTTACAAGTTTGTAATGCTTATTTCGTCATGATTACCATGCAAGACTAATCAAATTACTACAGTTTTCCTTTTGTTCGAACACGTTGATCCATTCCTTTTGTTGCGATCAATTCTTTTGACAACGAGATCGTGAAGGGAGAGTTGCACCATGTGTTAAGTGTGCGTGTTTTTACACCGTAGTGTCGGCTATACCTAGAAGTAAAATTTAGTTTAATTATTATATACATCATTTTTTGTTTGGTGTGATATATCATAATATCATATAGATAATTTTCTAATCAGACATATGATTGGAGAGTCGCAATCCATAAATATTTACATTAGTTTTAGAAGTAAAATCATGGAAGACACGACGTCTACATTCGATTGTTCTTTTGTTAGAGCTAGTTTAGTGTGTTGTTGTAGTTTAGTTTTTGTTGTTGTTTCTTTAGTTAGATTCTCATCTGCTACTAGTTGGTCTGTAACTTTCTGACAAAAATGTAAAAGCTTTTTACTACAAGAAAAATGTAAAGGCTGGTAATAAAATTTAACATCTTTACCAAAAATATATATTGAAGTGTTGATGGTTGCAACCCATGTTTGAAAATACACTAGGAGTGAGTCAGGCGGCCAGTGTACGTCTAGCGAGTTACTAAAAGCATCTACAATCCCACTCTATAATTTACTGTTTTAGAGTAATGAACAAACAAAAAAAATCATTATTTTATATAGTAATTTTAAAACGATTTACCAATATATATTTGTTTGGTAATAGAAATCATAATGCGTATGCAGTTTAGTGGTTATTAACCTTGTTACTTGTGCATGTGATCCGAGTTTGAATCCAATTGAATACATTTTTGTATTTTTCATTAAATATAAATTTACGATTTTGCCTATGTTTCTTTAATCAGTTTCTCCAACTCTAGCCGCCATTAAACACCATCTTTTCATGATTTCTTTCGTTTTTTATGTTCTCTATAGCAAAGAAAAACACTAACAGCTCTCGATTTTAAAGATTCAGATCATCACTCAACATGTTTTGGGACTGAAACGACACATGTTTAAGTTATTATGCACCGATGTTTTTGGATTTCGCCATTAATTCGGAAAAACTCGCTCCACCGTCTAAGCACGCCGATCTGCTTCATTTCGCCACGATAAACACACGAGCAGCGAAACCCGGCCGATTACGCAGGCAACTCGGCGCGTTTTCGAACATGGGTTGCAACTAATTAGTGAACCTCTACCAATATTTTTCGTTGTCGAGATCAATATAGTTGATACACGTTTGATAAATTGTGAACCACCAAAACTAAAATATTGACACGTTGTGTACAGATATAGCTCTGTTAATATTAATAATTGTTTAATGTTAAGATGAGTGTCTGTTATTTTCTCCTTCTTTTAAATTGCAGTTCGTTGGTCTAAAATTCTAAAATATCACTTTATAAATTCAACTATTTCAGATTTTCAAAAGGGATTTTTATTTTTATATTTTTATAATATTTTTAAAATTAATAAACTTTTTGTTTTAATAAAATTATTTGATAAGCTTGTATTTGTTGCAGTTTTGTTAATTTTCACAAAACTAGTTAAAACTAGTTTAATCAGTATATAAAATTAAATTGCTAGTGCAAATTTTTCATGTCCAAGTCATTGATGACATATGCACATAAAGGTTCCACCTAGAGACCTATCAACAAGACATAGAAGGTTAAAAATATGGATATATTCTTTTTAGTTTAGGAAAATTTACTATTAGAAAAGAAAATCAGATTTTAAGGTTAAAAATATGGATATATTCACAAAAATCAATAAACAAACTCTAAAATGGATACTTGTATAAATCAAATTTCTCTCTTTTTTGCTTTTTCAAGTTTAATTTGCCGAGTGTTTTTAAACAAATTTAAACTAAGACATACCAGAAGATGAGCAAAAGGTGAGAATACAAAGAATGTTAGTGGTTTTCTTAGTTCTAACGCAAGACGGTAACAGGTGGGGAGGTGAAAAGTGTTGATCTGAATATGAGACCGAACTTGGTCTGTGTTAGTATAACTTCTACGAAGCTAAAGCTTTGTCAGGAGCCATTCCATCAGTTAGTGACTACAGAGGAAGCTATGTGAACTTTCATGATTAGTTTGAGTTCCTGCACAGCTTGCATCAGGCTTATAATTCTGATGGTAAACCCAACAAATATTGCTATGATGATGATTATAAAAAAAATTGTTTAACAGTATATGATCAAGAGAAAAATTATTAAGAATTACAAGGTAACATCTCTGATTTTGTAGCTTCAAAATGGACCCTAGAAGAAGCGAATCGTAAGTGTGTTCCAGAACCATCATCATTCCTTCTTCACAATACATGCTCTAGTAGTTTCTGAAGTGAAAACTTCCTGTAATGTATTTTTCATTTTTGGTCGATATAAACAGCGTCAACATCATCAAGTTCTAGTAGTTTATGCATGAGCTCTTTGTTCAGTTCCATGGCCTCATCATCCACCTGCAACAACCTCAGTAATCACATTTTCCCAGCGAATGACCGATGAATACTGATAAGAGTGACACTTATTTGGGGGAAAGACAAGTTGAAATAAAAGAACAGGGGATTATATCTTGGGGGTGTAAGTCTATCAGTATTAGACATGCGGAAAAGGTTATGGCACAGAAGAAAAAGAACAGAGTAAAGATTCACTACCTCGACTGTAGTCAGAGGGAGCAGTTCAGAGCCATTGTCAGGCTCAAAGTTCACTCCTTCATCACGTAGCTTCGACAACACTGTTGAGTAGTTCTCATTAGAAGTTACAATTTTGTAGTACCTGAACAATTGTAGAAACAAGAAATAAATGAAACAATACAAAACCAAAAAAAAATCATTTTGAAGAAACAAAAGACTGACAGTAAAAGAAGTGGTGAGAAACTCAGAATTTAAAGTTTATACCTTTCTTCCCTATCTTCATCAGTATCATCTTCATAACTTGGGGGATCAATAACATCCTCAGCTCCAGCATCTAGGGCAATAATAAAGAGCTGGTCTTTGTCAGCGTCGGTGACCTTTATGTTCACGACCCTAACTCGTCTAAACTTGAACATGACAGATCCTGAATCAGCCATTTTGCCTCCATAATCCTTAAGAACTGATCTAACAGCTGCCACTGATCGATTAATTTTGTCTGTTAAGACCTCGACTACCATACTAACTCCACCATACCCATATACCTAAACCATAAAGAAAAAGAGTTTATTTCAGAGTCATCAGAACTTATAATTGGACCCACTTGAAAACATAAAACTAGAAGTGAAGCTTGTGTGACATAAAACCTCATAAATCTTCTCGATAAAATCTTCCTGCCCTTTCTCAGAAGCCCTTTTAATATTACGCTCGACAATGTCCTTGGGTACATCAAGGTCTTTTGCTTTCTCAAGGATGGTAGCTAGAACTGTATTGGACACAGGGTTTGGACCCCCTTTCCTGACACTAAATGATGATTATAGAAAAAAAACACATGATCCTCTTTGTCATAGTCTCGCACACAAGAAGTTGAACCCAACAAACTAGACAACGCAGAGGAGCGTTAAAGACTTACGCAGATACAACCTCCTTGCCAATCCTACAGTATAGCTTCGCCTTCTTTGAATCTTGAGCCCCCTGTATTCAACAGAAACTTCAAACTCAAAGTTCTAAAACACAATCTCTGTCTCAATCCTTTTATATACAACACCAATGACCAAACCTACTCAAAGACATTTCATCAAACAAGTGGTGGGACATCAATAATTACAAGCTCTGGAAACAACTTTTGAATTGATTACTCCTGAAACCATTTACAATCATTAGTAAAGCATTAAAACACACAATCTCTCTGGGTCAATTTTTTTACTTTTTTGTACAACACCTATGACCGAACCTACTCAAAGACATTTCATCAAACAAGTGGTGGGCATCAACAATTACAAGCTCTAAAGCTGAAACCATTTATAATCAGTAGTAGATCATTAAAAAAATTGGAACGCTGAAGCGAGGGAGAGGGACCTTTCGGCCAGCGATTTTGGAAGAGCGACGACCCATACAAAGAGGAGAAGAAATCCAAATTTTTCTGACTTGCTGACGCTTGATGCAGTTCTGCTCATGTGCATGTGAGGGCGTGAAGTGCGAAGTAGTGTGAGTGGAGATTGAGGTGAGAGACGAGAGAGAGTTGGGGATGGTGAGAAGGCGACGATGGTTTCTGGAGTTGAGAATGGATCTGGAAGAGACGACGCCATTGGTGGAGAATCGATGGAGGAGTACTCCAACAGCACCTCTCATCGTGCAGTGGGACGACGCCATTGTTGGTCGATGGATTGAGAAGAGAGGGTAGTGAGGTAATTAGTAGGCTATAGTATCCGATTCCCAAAACTAAAGCTTTGGATCCGACCCAAGTACACATTTTATGGATAGGATTTGGGTTATTTTGGTTTAGAAAGGTTGAAGACCCAACTTTTTAGTTTGGTTTCGATGTCGTAAATTTTGAATTGGTTACCTGTTGATATATTATATTTAGGTCTCACCCAAGTAAGTACATCTAATCTAAAGTAACGGTGTCAAAATGAATTAGCTCGTGCTTAGCTCAGTTCCTAATAAATTTGGATTTTTCATAAGCTATCTCAACTTAATTCATTTATTATATGAGTTCCTATATATTATACTCAATCATAACTTTTTTATTAAAAATTTCTAATACTAAAAAGGAATACTAAGAGTATTGAGACTGTCCATGTGTTCAGAGCCGATTATGAAGAAGGTGAAGCAAATGTTTTGGAGGGGGAATTTCAAAGTTATTGTTGGTTCAGTGGTTTATTAAGCTGTTCACACTTGATCGTTAATCTGAGGGAAATACAATAGGGTCTATATCCTAAGCGGTAGTGACAGTGCCAGCGTTAACATTGGAACAAATTGACCGGTGCACAACAAATCATGTGTAGTCATCACATAAATCAGAGAAGGACACTGAGATGACAATTGGTGATTAGGAATGGGCCTCCTATCATGAAAGAAGCGAGCAGCAATAGACAGTTTTTATGCACAGAATCATATAACATTGAAAGATTCCAATATGAAATCATATATAATACAAGAAAGTGACATACCATGCCAAAAAGGCAAACAGATATAACTCACATAGTCTTCATTCATGGCGACATCACTGATTCTCTTCTATGCAATTTGCAACTCTCAGACAAAGAGCATTGAACCAGTACAAGCTCCAGACCCTCACTCTCCCAACTTCCTTCTGGAGCACTGAACAAGGCATAGCTTTTGCGACCAAAACTCAATTATTGAAGCTCGCTCTTCCCAGTTTTGAATACTCACCCCATATCCCACCAAACAAACAAAATCATTTGAAAGTTGTTCTCTTTTTTTTTCCTTTTTCTTTTATCTGCATCTTTTTGGATTTTTTTTAATCTTTTTCCTCCTTTTTAAGCTTTTCTTTTTTTCAAATTTAGGTGTGCTTACCAATGAGTGTCGAATTCTGGAAGCTGTAGTCCAAAGCAACAGTGTGTTGCTCTGATTCTTCTTATTTATTTTTGTGTTTTTTGGTCTTTATCCTTTTCTTTATTTGCAGGCTCTCATTACGATTGCTGAGGCCCTCACACTATCGATTTCAAGCCCAACCTGTTGCTGCTACAAAAAAGTACCAAGAAAACACAAAAACAAGAGCATAAAGAGATCATGATTTGCATAAAATTAACAATGGGTTGCAAAAGCACATGCCTCATCAGTGAATTCTGCAAAGATTCTGACCTAGCTCCGTCTTCCGGTCTCCCCATCCCCATGAGTAAATTATTTGACTAAGACGCGAAAAAGAAATTTATTAGCCGGAGAGAAGTTAAAAAATGTCAAGTTTCAAGTAGATGCTAGTACATAATATAGCATAGACTGATAGAAGTAAGGTATCTGTCACTGACATATATATGCACTACTTAGGATGCAAACAGGAACGAGGGAAAACATATAACTGCAACGCAAATTTGCAGAAGATCGAGCCATTCTAAAAGGAGATAGCATATATTGAGCACAAAAGTAGCATAAGGTAGACACGCTTTAGATATCAAATAGCATAACATTCTTTTAACTAGTTACATCATGTTTATTTATTCAGAAAAAAGCACAAGATCACCCTTCAACAAGTCATGCACTGGGTGGTGACAGTCACAATCTATCAAATATAAAATCACAGATAATAAAACTTAAATAAGCTACCAAACGTGAAAATTCTACAGGAGAATAAACCTAATGCCAAATGACAAGAGTTAGAATAAAAACCTGAAGTTCTTCTGACAAACCACTTTTGAACAATCCATCTGAATGCAAGCTTCTATGTTCCACAGATGAATCCAAATTTGCAGCAGCCAAAAAACCCTGTAACAACCCATGATGACAAAGACCAGTACGTTCAAGCCATTTTTTACCAATTTGTTGAGATTTTTATAATATAATCATCGAAAAGGAAAACTCACCTCATGATCAAGGTTCCGCCCACAGAATCCATTCTGCAAAACACCATCAGCGATTTCTCCTGACATGGATTCCCTCTCAACTTTACCAACATCCTCTTTCAGATTTAGTCTCCTTGGAAGACGTTGCTTGTCAGTGTCATTGATGGATTCAGAGCGCACAACAAAACCTTTTTCTTTATTCTGCCCACCTTCACATGTTACCACAACACTAGGATAAAGTCTCACATCCTTTCTTACAGGCTCAGCCAGGTCATGACAGCCTTGAACTAGAGCCCTGTTATCCACTTCCAGGTTTTGCTCGCTATCAGAGTTATGCTCATTTTCAGAAACTTTTATAATTTCAGTGCTGTTACTGATCATTTTTTCGGCCTCAACTTCCATATTAGGGATGGAGCAACCAAGATCACTAGTTATTAAGCATTCGGCTCTAGGACCTGAAATAATGCCAATCGGGGGAGCCCCACCAGTTGTGATAGCACTACTTTTAGGAGAAACTACCTCTACACTAGGTGGACTAACAGATGCACGCTTCTCAGGTTTCTCTGGCCTTGTATCCATCATTCCACTGTCGTTTTTTCTCTTTGCATGTCTCTCAACATTGGCGGACAAAGATTCAACCGACTCACCAGGCTCTCCGCATTGTTGATTCGGGTGCTTGGATTGCCGAAACCTTTTAAATCCGTTTGGAAAAACAAAAGGTGGAAGTTGCCGTCTACGAACATGAGAAACAAATACTTCCATCCCAGGTCTCCAAAACATATACATGTTCACGTCTTGCTTGAACTCATCCACGGTTCCACGTATATCAAACTGTTGACACTCTTGGCCACCAACTCCTTCTGCCCTTTGCAAGCCCATGAAAAAAGCACAATGCCGAAACTGCTTGGAAGTGTCCACATACTCATTTGGTTGAGGATGGCACATTAACATCCCATTTGTGTCTCGTTCTATCTGCATTATTGGATAAAAAACAGAACATAAACCCTTCAGTTATTGAAAATTTTACCAGTAAAAATTAGAGAGCACAATGAAGACAGTAAAGGTGTACTCCTGAACATCAAACGAACATAAGGCAATATACCTTCAAGGTCAGCTGCCGGAACCTTGACTCCACCCAACCCTTCCAAGCCAATAAATCTTCTGCATCTGCTGCTTGTACATCAACCTGAAGGTAGTTTTTATATGCCTCGAAGAACATATATTGCTCAAATAAGGAACTCCAGTGTTGTTTATTTAACTCAATCTCCTGCAGACAAAATGGTGCTTAGCAACATGATTTTAGGATACTGTTCATAAACAAATCGGCTCCCTCACCTGACAGATCTTGTTACCATACTGGAATTGCTCCATCATAACACGAAGAGTGCTTTGAGAAACATTGTAACTAGAATTCATGCATGGGTAAGCAGGAGTTATTATTGGCATAAGATGATAGCGGTCACGGTGATATATTCGTGGATCCCAGACAGGAATCCCAAGCTCATCCTCTTCTATTGCACAAAGCATGACTGGATTCGGCCAACGCCATTGTGTATATACTCTAAAGAATCGAGAAACCAACATACTGGGAATAGCATTTGGATAAAGCTGGCACAGGCGTGCAACCAGAAGTGCCCAGTTAACACCACCAAGAAATCCAGTAACCTGCTCAAAATAATAGAGATGACAAGAGCTTGAACGTTTTTGACAACAGATGTAATATTCAGAAATACAACACCTTACATTTGAATAAACCCCACGCCTCTTAGCCCAGTATTTCATGCATCTTAATGTTGTCCGGAAGTGCTACATTTGCAAATAAATGTTAGAGATGGCTTACAAAATGTGTTAAGTCAATTTACCAAAAAATAAACAAGCATTCAACTGATTTAACCTCGAAATTTGGAACGAGTTTAAGAATCTGATCAGCAACCCTACAGCCATTGAGACTGCGGACAGTTTGCTCATCAACATTAGACAGCACAGAAGAGTTGGAGATATCCAGATCCTGTTAAAAACAAGGGACCTGACTCAGTATGAAAATATGAACTTTGGCGAGAATTCAGCTTAGTACATGTAAATCATGCCTGAAGGTTCAAAAAATGGCAGCACAACATCTAAGTTTTCACTAAGACCAAAAATTTTCGAAACGAAGTTTCTTTGATATCTCAACCCTAGGCCGAAGAGTAGGACACTATATATGACCATTAATATGCACCCCAACCACGAAAACAACCACAAACAAAATCTACGATAGCAAAACATAAAACTAATACTAAAATCACCCCTAAGTTTGAGAGGAAAGAAACAGGCTATATTGAAATTACCTGTGGCACAACAAGAAGGGAAATGCTAGCATACAGAAGATCAATAGATATTCCTTGGAACTTAAATTTCATAACAGGGACATGGGCATCAGTAACAGGTTGAAGGTCAGTCACTTCTTCCATCTCAGCCAATATATCACGCAAGATGATGAAGAAATCCTCCTGCAAGAATAAAAAACTGTTAGAAACTTAAACAATGTATGCATCAGTAAAAGATGTGTACAAGAGTCACCTCTCGGTTGACATAAGATGGGCCAACACATAAAGTATCAATATCAGCCCCAGGTCCATGCACCTACAAGTTCAAAAAAATCAGGCTAAATACTAGTAATGCAGAGTAGCCAAATAACAGATAACTACAATGAGTTCCAACTTACTCCAAGGCGGTAAGATCCAAAAGTGAAGATCAGAGCATTTGCTTCCTCCATCATCTGATCTGAATATCCCCTCTGATGAGTTAACTCTTTCACCCAGTCTTTTACAATCTATACATGAAAAGGTAAGATCAGAGCTTGAAACAGCAAAGACGCACAAATACAATTTGAACCTGATCAATGCGTCCAAGAACTTCCTCTCTCCGCATGGTTTCCTCCTTGCTCTCGTAGAGCCCCTTATCAACCAGAAACTTTGGATAACGAAATCAGCAAAAACGTAAGTCAAACTCACCAAAGCAAACACACAAAAGAGATTGATTACCTTCTCCAGCTCCAAATTACGTTTCAAATCAGCCGCGGAAGGACCAGAAACAGAAAGCGGCTTCGTGATTCCATAGCTTTTAAGAGCTTGAGTACTCACCATGGTAAACCCTAAGGCGATCCAACCACAAATCTATATATATAGCTATCTACGAAGATAATTATTATATATGTTTTAGGATCTGATCAAAGCAGAGATCATGATGATTTCGAAATCTAATTAGGAAAGGGAATTCATATGTCGAAAACTGGAGACGGAAAAGGAAACCGAAAGAAGAAGGGGAAAGTGACGAGAAAAGCTCGGAAGCCCTAAATCGATGACTACAATTTCAAAGACAAGTCAAAGAGAGAAGGACGAGGACGTTACAATCAAATTTGACTGGTTCTTACGAGGAAGAGAGAGAGATGGAGACGCAAAGGGCAACACGAGAGGGAAGGAGAAACGTCTATTCGTTAACATATTTATTAGGTGAAACCAAAATTATAAAGAAGAATTAATCAAAACGTTGTTTACATGAAACCTGTAATATTCGTTAAATACAGTAGTAATTAACTAATTATCTTGCGCAAAATATCCGCACTCTACGAACCGATTCAAAACCGACCTAAAATTAAAAGTACCAAACTGGATTTAAATATACCGAAGTCTTGGTATATAATCTAACCCAAACCTAAAAAACGAACAATATTTTTTTTCTTTCGACCAAGTTTTCTCTTTTTCAACGAACTTAAAACTTTATATCCAAATATATTTGAAATATACATATACAGTATATCTAAATATATTAGATATAAAAATAATTATAATAATTTAGTACTGAAAATCAAAATCATAAATTAAATATCTTAGAGAAATTCTCTTAGATAGCCCATTTTAGTTTGTTCTTCACAAAAATAGTTTTTAAGGAAGAAAATGACCAAAATAGTTTTTTTAGAAGCTAATTTTTTTATTAATATGCATTTATATCCCTAGGGTTAGTTAATTTAGACTTTAGGGTTTAGAGTAAATGGATGGGTTTGGGGATAAAGTTTCAAATTTCAAAAAAAAAAATGAAAAAATTGAAAATTTCAAAAAAAAAAATGTTATTTTGGTCATTTTATTTTTCTAGGCTATTTTGTGACAAAAACTTATAAAGAGCTATTTAAGAGAATTGCCCAATATTTTATATATTAAAACATAAGTCACAACTTTAATTCATGTGTGATTTTTTTAAAAAAAGATCCTCACTAGAAATCAATTATCTTTCATTTAATACAAATAATATGGCTTAATAATATCATTCCTAATATTTTTTGATATCTTTTGATGGTCTGATTGGTGACCAATCTGGAATGAATAGGAATGAATAGGAAAGAAACGGAGAGGAATAAAATAATAGGAATGAAAAGGAATGGTTGTTCCTTCTCAAATTTAACAAGAAACAATTTTGTTCTTTATTTCTCTCCAAAAAAAGGAATGAGAGGAAATGAGAAGGAATATTTGTTCCTTGTGAATGATGATTTTTTTAAGAACGTTAGGGAATACATTATTCTTCGTCGTTTGATATCTTTTCATTTTAAATATAAATATATATTTTTAAAAATTCTAACAAATCTGCTTAAAAGATTATAACAAAATCTTAATTTTCAAACTAATATGTAAATATTTTCACTAATTTCGGAATTACTTATGAAATATTATTATACATTTCTATATTTTAAAAAATTTAAAATTTAAAATTTATCATATTTTATCTATTATATAATCACAATCAATCGTATAAAAAATTATTATATTTATCTAAATATAATAAAATTATATTATATTTCATTTCATAGGTATTTATGTTTAAAATATAATACATTAGTAACATAAATTAACATTAGCAAACTATATAATACATGTATAAAAACTTAGCATGTATTTCATTAAAGATAATAATATAAAATCTTTTAATCATGATATTTTTTTTCATTTTCAACATAAATATATATCTATATTAAAAATTTTAACAAATCTTTTGAAAAATATTTTAACAGTATCTTAATTTTCAAAAGGTTTATGTAAATATTTAAACTAATTTCATAATTAGAAATCAACTATTATTATGCATAAATATATATTCAGTTATCATTTATAAAATTAAAAATAAAAAATTCTATTTTATTTTATATATTTTATAATAATAACAATTTATGTTAAAATTAAATTACTATAGTGAACTAAATATGATAAAGTTATATTAAATTGATAAATTTTATTTTTATAAAATATTTATGCTAAAATATAATACGATAACAGAATGACTTAACATTCACAAACTATATAATATATGTATAGAAATTGACATATCTTAGACTTTTGTATATATAATAATATATTATTTAAAATGAATAAACCTAAAAAAATTTACTAAAAGGAAATTTGGCTTGAAGATCGGTGGGTCAAAACTGAGCATAAATTTAATACAAAATAATTTCAGTAACTAAATACAAATACAATAAGATAAATATATAATAAAGCGATAAATAAATATAAAATATATATGTTATTTGTTAAATACTTAGATAGTTCATTTTTTGAAACAAAAAAAAATATTAATGTTTAGTTAGTACTTTATATTTATAATCTAAGATATATAACTTTAATTTTGTTTGACTTTAGATTTTTTTGAAATGTTATAATATCTTTAGAATTAAAAATAATTTTATATTTTACCAAATTAGATTTGAAAAGTTCACGAGTTCAATAATCAAATACTATTTTAACAAATAAAAATATATAAAATAAAATACAAATATATGTTACATTTTAAAATAATTAATTTGATAAAAACCAAGAAAATTGAATCACATACTAATATTTGAAAAAATCGATATAATAGATTTGAATATACCTTATTCTTGAAATAAAACAAAATATCTATATAAATAAAAATGAAAGTTAACATCCGCGCGGTTGCGCGGATCCAAATCTAATGTTACTTATTTTTGGACACTTTTACATAACTTCAGATAAATAAAAAATAACGTTCAAAAACTCGAACCTTATAGTTACAAAATATTTAAACTAAATTTGTGAAAATATTTAAATCAAGTTGTATCTATAGTTGTTTTATGAATAAAATAACTCATTCAAATGTACATGATGAATATTTTTGATTATTTTAGGTAGTTTGGATATAAAATTTTCAAATTTAACTATTTTATAACTACTTTTTTATAAAACAATTGTTAAAATAGATATCCGTAAGAAAAAAATTGGATATCAAACAAGTTTTCAGTACTCATCCAAATTCAGATGAAAAAGAACCAAAACTGACCTAAAATTATATGAATTTATAACCAAAATACCCCAAAACGATGCCTAAATCCCCATCTTTTAATTTTTTTTATTAAATCAAAGCTAACAATATATTTATGGCACTTTGTTAATAGTTCTATTTTTGGTTTTAAAAACTAAATTGTTTAATAGTATTTTTTATTTTTTAATTAAGCTTGTTTTTACATCAAAAATTATTTTATTATTGAGACTATACATAGTCTATAATATATATGCAGTATTAAATCCATCCTCTCAAAAATTTTGTAGTTGATTGCGGATAAGATAAAACGGTGCAAGACAGACTCATTTGCAGGGTGAGTGCCAATTAAAAGTTTTGTTTTCTCTTTAGTAAAATTGAGATATCTATATTGTAAAGTTCATGTTTCCAACAGCCTTGAATATGACAATGACGAGAGACCTGAGTGAAACAATCTCCTCTCCGTATATCAGATTGTTTCATGCAAGACAAAAGAGGTATGAAGAATATAAATAATGGGGTTTGAATCTTAAAGATTTGCTGTACTTTCTCATTTAGTCATCTAATCATAATCACTAAAACAATGCAAGAAGTTATGTAAGCCTATTAATCCGGGGAACATATTTGCAGGAAGTGATGGAGGAATGCAAAGATATGAGCTGGGGCACATTTAAGCCTCTCCTTACGGATGCTATGGTCAAGCATCTGAGTCCAATCCAGGTCTGCAAAGTCAAAACTTATAAACCCAATCCAATACTTTCAAGTCTGTACCATTTAAGTTCATCCGCGTAATGTGTTATTTGGTTTGGTAAATGTTTTCCTATGCAGGTCCGTTATCAGGAGATAACAGCAGAGTCAGCGTATTTGGATAAATGACGAATTTAGGGATGTTTGTCTTACATCAAAAAAAAAGAAACACAGGAGGCTAAACCGGAAACAAAATCGGAAACTAAGACCATGATAAACCAAAATAATGGGAGGAGCTAGGTTGCTTTCTCCGCAAGCTTCTTTCTCTGCAGTCCACTTGGTTTGGTTGCTTCATTGTCCTCTTCGAGATTAGCAGCTTGGGTTATAAAACGGCTATAAATTAATATAACTCGATACGTTAGTTTCATTTAATTGATCAATTTCATTATACTAAATAGAGTTTTTGTATTCTTTCAAATTCAGAACATTACCTCTTTAGCATTGTGGTGGAGCTTCTGCCTTCCTTTCGACCAAAAGCGTTCATGAACCACTCTTGTTTGCAGGAGAACAATATGTACCCAATCGTAAATCCAAAGACAATACCAGGTCCGAATCCTATTGCAGCTGCGACCCAACTCAACACCTCTTCGTTTTCGTCCTCTGGTTTCAACGTTTCATGCTGTTGTGGTGGTGGCGTGTGGATCTCTCTGCAAACTTCATCAAGAGCCGGGCCAAAAAGTCCAGAGTTCTCCTCGAAAGAAGAGCATTTTTGTCTTCGAAACTGAGTGCCTCCTGGTACTAAACCTACAAGCTGATTGTGAGAGAAGTTCATGTACGCAAGATACGAGAGGTTCCCTAACTCTTGTGGAATTTCTCCGGAAAGCTTGTTTTTGGAAACGTCCAGTGACTCGAGAGCTGTCAAGTTTCCCATAGATGATGGGATGTGATGAGTGAAAGCGTTGTATGATAAGTTCAGCACATGAAGCTCTTTTAGTGTACCGATGGACCGTGGAATCTCTCCTTCAAGCTTGTTTCCGGAGAAGTCGAGTGCTGTGTAGATTTTAAGAATACGCACCAGCTCCATCTCTATACCTTTATTCGTCAAAACCATTGAATCATGATAATAGCCGAAAAAATCTCCCATGTACTTTTCTCCCGACCGATCTTCATTAGCCTTAAGTGATGACATGGCACTCCAGCTCACAAAGTAATTTGAAGGCAAAGTTCCTGTTGGGAACAAACGCTAATCAATTTAGGAAACTAATTAAGAGCAAAAAAACGAATTTGAGGTAAATACCGGTTTCTAGCATGTATGTCGATTATGTGAATGAATAAATTTATGAGAAATTTTCTTAAATACCACTTTTTAGTTTTTTCACCAAATTAGTTTTAAAAAATGACCAAAATAATTTATTTTATTTTGAAAATTTTAATATTTATTTTTTATTTTTAAAAATTTGAAACTCGTCCTTAACTCTAAACTCTAAGTTTATATTAGTTAATCATATGTGTAAAGTGTTTATTTATCTCTTTAATAAAATATTTTGGGTCATTTTCTTTTTTGAGTGCTATTTTTTGTGAAAAATAAACTAAAAAAACTATCATAAGAATTTCTCAAAATAAATGCTATTTTCTTTTTTGTTTAGAAAAACATACTTATCTTACAAAAAAAAATTATAATCTTAAAAAATATTTTGGTTAATCATATGTGTAAAAATGTTTATTTACCCCTTTAATAAAATATTTTGATTATTTTTTGAGTATTTTTTGTGAAAATAAACTAAAAAAACTATCATAAGAAATTTCTCAAAATAAATGCTATTTTCTTTTTCGTTTAGAAAAACATACTTATCTTACAAAAAAAAAAAAATTCATAATCTTAAAAAATAACGTACCATTGAAGTGATTATCGGAAATGTCGATGATTCGCAACATAGGAAATGATGCTTGACGTATTGGTCCGTGAAATTCATTGGAGCGTAAGACAAGAACTTGAAGTTGTTTTAGGGAACTCAACCAGACCGGAAAGGTGTCGTTGATTCTGTTGCTTTCCACATTCAAAACTTCAAGAGTAGAGAAATGTATCAAAGATCTTGGAAGCTTACCCGTGAGTTGGTTATGCCCAACATCAAGCGACCTTAGACGTGAAAATGTGTTGTTTGGAAGATCTCCACTAAGCTGATTCTGACGAAGGTTTAAGAATGAAAGAGTGCTCTTGAGGTTTCCCATACAATGAGGGATGGAACCATTGAGGTTATTGCTAGATAAATCAAGAGTGATTAGAGAGCGCATATCACATATGAAAGAGGGAATCTTGCCTGTGAAATTGTTATTGGAGCCAACCAAGTACTGCATAGATGGTTTGGAGAAAGAGGATTGTTCCAGTTTCGTTGATCTTTCAAAACCAATGAACATGTTGTAGGAAAGATCCACAAACTTCAAAGTTGGTAGTGTCCATAACCAGCCAGGAACATGACCTTTGATTCTGTTGTTGGAGATGTCTAGATTTGTCAATTTGTTTTGGGTTCTTAAGAGCTCAGGAAACTCGGTGATACCGCATCCTGACAAGTACAACTGACTTATCATTTGCGAATGATGATTTGCACCTGAACTTTTGTTGGTGGTTGAAACATGGTTCCCAGAGAGATCCAATGAAAAGATTGACTTGAGATTCGAGTGTAAGATTGCATTCAAGTCAATGCTAGTGGTGGTGTTTAAATGGGATAGGTTAAGAAGTTGGAGTGACTTGAGATTCGAGAAGATACTAAAGTCAACCGGGCCTTGAGTGTTTAAGCGAGAAAGATCAAGGTCTTGAAGGTTTACTAATTTGGAAATGGATGTGGGGATTGGTCCTATGAAGTTGTTATTGCCAAGGTCTAACGATATTAGTTTAGATGGTGAAGATATATTGCCAAATTCAAGAGTACCTTTGAGTTGGTTATCTCTCAAATCAACATAAGTCAAAGGAGGAATAGTGAATAGAGAAGAAGAGAGAGTTCCACTAAAAGAGTTATCCCATGCCTGGAAGTACTCCAAGTTGTAGAGTGAACTCATATTAGAAGGAAGTGGGCCAGTAAATTGATTGTGGGAGAGATATAAATCAGATAACATTCCAAGATTGAGAAGGGAATGTGGGAAGTTGCCACTAAATGTATTGAAATCAACATTTAAGATGTTCAACTGGTTCATACTGCCAAAAAATGGTAGCTCACCAAAGAAATCATTATTGGATAAGTCAAGAAAGGTAAGATGTGAAAGATTTCCAACTGAAGAAGGGATCCAACCACTAAAATAATTTTTAGAAAGGTCGAGAATGGTAAGATGAGAAAGATTTCCAATAGAAGATGAGATGTGACCACTGAAATAATTATATGAAAGGTCGAGAGTGACTAGGTTTTTAACCTTAAAAAGACTGCTATTGGAGTGAAGTCGACCATGGAGGCAGCTGCGACTAAGGTCTAGCTCGATCACTACCCAAGACTTGGCATCACATGTGACACCATCCCAATAACAACAGTCTTTATTATTCGTCCATGACTCTGTCTTGGGACTAATGCCGTCCAAACAAGGTTTCTTAATCTCAAACTCGTTCTTGAACTTGAGAAGTGCATCCCTTTGTACAGGATGACACAAGTGTCGAGCAGGAGCTGCAAACACGGCTGTGAAATTATAAGTGAATAAGAAAAGAAAAGAAAGAGTAATAGGAATGATACTCCTTGAATTCCAAAAGCTTTTCATTTCTTTTTTATGTAAGATAGTTTGGTTTTCCTGAATATTAACAATGAAAAAGCAGAGATGAAAATTTGAGATGGTAACATGGTTGCATGACCATCTATATATATATATATATACATAATAGTATAATATATTGCATAAAGATAAATTTAATCAAGTTGACTCACTAATTAGTTTTTCTACCAAGTCTTCCTGACGTTGGAAAGGGAGGATGAAAAGTCTTTTGTGTTGAATTCTCGATTTTTATACATTTGGGTTGTTTTACTGGGAAAGTTCATATGTCCTTGTCTAAACCAGTAAGCTAACATATTCCACAAAAGAGAAGAATAACAAAAATGTAAACAATACAATCACAATGAGAAGCGTCAATTAAGCATGATTAAAAAATTAGCGGAAGAGTTAGCCTAATACTCTTTTGGTTTCATTTTAAGTGTAGTTTTAAATTTGAGCATATAGATTAAAAAATATTTAATTTTATTTAATTTTTAATAAAAATATTATTACTTATATACATAATCTTATTATAACTAATTAGAAGTAAACTAAAAAATAAAACTAATAAATTTCACCTTAAATTTTAAAATGCCTCTTAAAACTAAAATTTTATTTTACAACAATAATTAAATATGAAACAGAGGAAACAATAAATAATATTTCTGCAATGCCTCAGTTTTCTTAAAGAGAAGAGCCTTTGTTTTGCAAAAATCACAATAGAGGTTACCAACTTGCAAGTCTTTTGTCACACCAAATAACACGTCGTTTTCTTAGCAGAGAAGAGCCTTTGTTTTGAAAAATCACTAACATAGGTTACAGACTTGCAAATATTTTGTCACACCTAATAACTAAAACAAACATCAAATCTCTGATAGAGTTTGATAGGTAAAAAGTTACTTTTTACATGTGTAAAATTATTATACAATCACATTTTGGGTTACATTAAATGCTTCTTTTGGTTAGATTTCATTGAGTCGAAAATATAGAGGTGAAAAGAGATTTGTTGATTTCTCCATAAGTGGTTTGAAATGAAAACCACAAAATCATTAAGTCTTCGTACTTTGTCTCGGAGTCAAAACTCAAAAATCAAAATTTGTTTAAAAAGTATTTTACAAGGAATTGTAATTTCTACAAATATACAAATTGAAAAAGATAAAAATATGTAAAATGATGAAGTCATCAGAAGCATGGCTCGAGCAGAGCCCTACAAGGAGTGTATCACAACTGTCAGAAAGACTTTTGTCATAAAACCACTTGCCACAAACAGCTAACTGCTAACTCATCATTGCACTCATAGGAAGTGGAATTATCAGAAAGGCTTCATGGATCAAGAAGATATAGATTTTCCAAGACATAGCATTTCTACAATATACGATGGGCCATATCATTCATATTTCAGACTTCGACCAAAGCCACTTGGCCTGTCAAGAAGAACCTTTTAGGAGTTCAGAGAAAGAAGAACAATTCATAGAACCCAATTCAACAATAAGATCCATTCGATTTATTAAAATAGATCAAACTCACGTCATTTAAGAAAAATCTTTAACCCCTTTAAGCTTTTTCGACCCAACCCTATTAATTGAAGCCAATAGAGTCTAAATATCATCCATGAGCTATCTTAGACGTCATACCTTGTGCCATAATCTAGAGGATTAGAAGATTTCTTGCACTCCAACTTGCCTTATATGGAAACAATCGACATTAAGATCCAACATATCTTTTCTAAACCATTGATGCACGAGATGATCATCACATACCAAGCGCCCAAGAAACTCTCAATGAAGCTTACATATCTCCTAAAAATGTCCAGGTTCAAGAAGATTCAAGCTTCCCTTATATGCACAAGCAAAGCACTCCCAACAGCTATATTCCATCCAAGCTCATCTCCACTGAGGTCTCTTTTTTTCAATTTTCAAGTTATTTGTTTTTTTTTTTTTTATGACTGTTTGTTCTTGTCTAGAGTCGAGTATATAAAGTTCAAGTGCTTTCTACCATTGTAAATCACCCAAAAAATATCAAAAAAAAATTTATTTTTTTGCTTTTTGTCTAAACTATTATTCTAACTCTTTTGCGTATCTAAGAATCAACTCTTGAGCAACATAACTTATTAAAGTTTATGTCCATAGAGTTTTGTGGTATTGTCAATCAATTTAGTCAATTTCATTCACCGTCCAAACTTTTTTATGTCATCTTACTATACTAAAAGGAACATATGAAGCCCTCTTAAGGCATCCACATCACCTAAAAAAATCAGCCAATGAAAAAGTGATTTCTTGCCACGTGAGCAGTTTTTGAAATGATTGTGGGGCTCGCGTTCGGTTTGGTTTGGTCATTCAATTTTTCTTGCGTCAAAACATGGTTCTCCCCCTCGGTTCAATCATTTAATTACGTTTGGTTTATAAAGGTGAGTTTGCTTATAAAACTAAACTCTGCGTTTTGTGATTGAGATTTTCCATAGGTCTTCGTCTCTTCACCCCCCCCCCCCCTTTCCGGTGATCTCCCACTGCAGATACAATCATACAATGAATTTTTCTCTGACCTCTTAGCCTCCTCTATTGTTCAACGTTTGTGTTAGTCTCATCAATGTTATCTTCATTTAATCCAAAAATGTTGTCGACCTCTCTGTTTCCTTCGATAAAGATTGCAGTCTTCGCGAAACAACTTATCATTTTCTACGAATCTTCCCTTTATTGAGCAAAACTCTATCTATATTTCTTCAGACTTATAAATTGGAGAAGATTTAGAGTTGGATGAATCTTCGCAACCACTCAACCACTCTCAGTTAATCTCCTTTAACAATGATAGAAACAATCTTCAAAAAGTCTTCTTCTGATGATGTTGTTGCAAAATCAGCCTTCACGGCTCTCGGCCTCGGTGGATCGTCGCAGTTCATTGTTGCTCGGCTTTTCTGTTTTTGGGACTCGAAAGACATCTAGAAGCATGGCGAATTCATGGGTATCACTCTACTTTGCCTTGATGAAGGTATTACATGGACAAGCATCTTATATTTGATGCTTTTTAAAAGTGATCTAAATCTTCTAACTTTGATTGCAGAAATCGGTGGGGGTGATCCATGGATTTATTCCTGCTGCTCGCACCACTCACTACCGTTTCCGTAAAGGTTGTGTGAATCTGACAATAATTTCTTTGTAGTTCTAGCAGAGAACCCTCGATCTCAGAGACTAAGAACTGAAAGAACATATTTTAGTACTTTGATAAATCAACCCTTTTTCACTTATATATGTATTCTCCTTGCAGAGTGTTTCAGAGGTCGTCGCAGTCTGTTAAGCGATTTAGCCGGTACAAGAATCCAGAAGCTGTTCGAAAAGTTCGAGAGTATCCTCTTTCTCAATTACTTGATATATAGTGTTTACCTCATGGTTGGTTTGACATGTTTGCATCTTTATGAGAATGTATTGGTTCTGATTTTCTAAGCACTGAATGCTAAATGATACAGGTTCCATTCCTTACCTTTGTGAAAATATGCCATATGGTTTACTGAGGTAAAATGTTAAATCTTTTCTATCATCAGCTAAGTCGTTTTCTTGACACAAGACTTTAAAACCATTTCATTGGACAGCTCTGTGTTCGTGGCAATCTCTGCCATGAAACTACTGAAGAAGCAGTGGCAATGGTTTCTTCTCTCAAGGTATAACAAAGAGCATTCTAACCTTTCCTATTCAGTGGAGTAGCTTTCTTATGTTTGTTGACTTTGGAGATGATATGAGCGTCTTTCTAGGTCCGCCGCAAATTGCTCTCCACCTAACATTGCCTGATAGCAGCAAGAATGGACTCCTTAAATTGCTTGCCTTAATCTTTCTGAAGATAGTATCTTCTTATTTAAGATCTCAATCATTGAAGAAGTTGAGGTTTCCTTACATTGCAGCAATAAGATTGAATATAATAAGATCATCATGATGGTTGATACATCTCTGCTTTGTGCATCACTTGGACCATAGATGCTGACTCATGCTGCTCTACATATGATCACTTTTACTTTAGATTATGCTTTGTGTATTGTCAGGTCCTGTTTCGTAATTATTTGTTTCTTTACTGTTTTACTCATATACTGTTTTTTCCTATAAGACAAATAAATACTACCTAATTGTAAAAATGTGGTCGGTCATTGAGAATTTGATATACTAAGAGAATACTGTGTCGAGAACTGATAAATGTCGGTCCAGTAAAAAGGTTTACCTCAGACCCGGACATCGCCTTGCTTCTGACCTAAGCATATATTCTCTATGTATAAGGTCTTTGGTTTCATATAAGTTGATGTGAAGCTTAAGTAAGAAATTATATGATACCTCGATCTGGTGAACCATAGGAGATTATATGAGTAATAATGAGGTTTATACATGGCACCCTGTTAACCGGATTTCCATTAGCAAACATGATTGAAGGCAATCATCGAATGTCAACTAAAGATATAAATTGTCAATCTTTTTTAAAAACACAATTACATTCTTTGTATTTTCTTAGGGAAAACATACAAATAGCTCTTCGAGAATATTATTATATTTTATTTTTCTTCATGGAAACAAGTTTTTTACATGATTTCAGGATTTTTTAATTCACATCACTTTTAGATTTCAATTGTTCTTCATTACACCACTGCCTTAGCACTTAAGAGCAAATTCATATAGATTTTGTTATCACCAAATAATAAGTTAAAAATGTTTGAATTGTATGTTAATTTAGCCATATTTTTATAAAGTTCAGATAAACGAGATAATAGATATTTAAATTTTGAACTAAAATTATTTATATTCATTTTTCAACCAACTTATATATCTTTTGATATTAAAGAAAAAATGATTTTTTTTTTAAATTGTAGTCACCAAAACAGGACAAAAAGAAATACAAATTTGTCTAATAATTTATATAGCATATTCAGAGTAAGTGTAAAATATATATTCAAATACATATTCTATAATAAACTAAATTAAATTAAAAAAATAGAGGAAAAAACCGGGCGAAGCCCGAAAAAATCTCTAGTAATCTTAAATATGTAATTATCATATGTCACGATCATGTTAACTAACATTTTTGAGAACCAACCTTTATATAATAAATTACATTTTTATCTAAGATTTTTAAAAAGTAAAATTACTATTAAATAACTGTTTATAAGATTTTTTTAATTCTTTAAGTTTAAGTTATGTAAAAAGGAAAACTGTTATTTAATATATATCATAATCTTAAATATGTAAGTGCAGTCCTCATTTAGGAGTTAACCTGCGTGTTGTTTTAATAAAGAGAGATTTAGATCAATGGAGATGGATGTTGTTGCATCTGGAAGTAGTCAAAATAACAAAAAAAAAGAATTACCATATTTTTATAAATTAACATATTTAACTAATTTTAAATATATTTTTAAATCCTAATCGAATTTTGTTTTCATTATGATTGTACCAAAATCCGAAAGTACCTTGTTCTTTAATCCCCTTTAAATACTTTTAAATTATAATCACTTGGATCTGATTTTGTTTTAAAATTTGGGTTTCAGATTAAAAACGTCTAGGCTTAGTCAATGTTCTAGCCGGTATCGAATAGAATAATTGAATAAACATAGACGAACAGAAGTCACCAAAAAAACTACTCCCTTTGTTTTATATTATTTGTTGTTTTAGAAAAGAATTTTCATTTCAAAATAAATGTCGTTTTAAAGTTTCAATACAAAATTCATTAACAAAATTTTCTATTTATTTTTTTATTAATTAAAATATGATTAAGTGTATATGTAATTATGTTTTTATTTTGGAAATATACAAAATAATATGTGGGAGTATTATTTATTGTTGGGTTTATGATAAAACTCAAATCGGTAAAATTCGAATAACCTCGGTTCGAATCGGTTTGTAGTTTCCACACATTTTAGCAAAATTGGAGATTTGCAGGAAGGACGCCTCCCTCCCTCCATGCTCTCTCGTCTCAGCCCAATCCTCCGCCATAACCGTCTCTTCTCCGCAGAAGCGCGTGCAATGACACGCGCCGCTCTTTACCACCACGCCCGTCTCCTCCAGCCCCTACTCGTTCGCTCTTCTCCTAGAATTGCTCTTGTGACAACAGCGAATCTTCTCAATGTTTCTTCCTCACTGTCCTCCTCGGATTCGTCTTCCACGTTCCGCCGGAGGTTCCACGCCCTACGCAGTATCGGTGGAGACTGGAAGCTTCCAAAGCCAGCGGCGGGTCGTGTGTTTGCGGAGAGGAGAGAGTACAGGAAGATGAGGAAGAGAGCGCCTAAGAGGAAGCAGGAACTGGAGCTTAGCGTCAGTATCTGCATCGAAGAGCAGCTTCCTGATGATACCGAGATTCAGGTTTGTCTCTCTATCTCTATCTCTCGTCTTTAAAATCAGATTTAGCTTATTATCTTCTTTTGAGAGTCTGTAGAATATTGCGGAGATGCTTCGTCTCAATGTTCCCATGGCGATGAAGCTGGCTTTCAACGGTTTGAAAGATTCCAAGTATAAAACAAGAGAAACTGATATAGAAGATGTTGGTGGGTTTGAAACCGTTGAGTTATCTGTGATGCTTTGCAACGATGAGTTCATCTGTAAACTCAACAAAGAGTGGAGGGGTGAAGATCATCCTACAGATGTGCTTTCCATGTCACAGCATGTTCCTGAACTGAAGCTTCCTGTTGTAAGTGAGGAAGAGAGAGAGATGTTATTTTCATTCACTCAGTTGTCAGTATGGTTTCAAGTATGGCTAAAACTTATCTATGTTGATGGTGTAGCTTATGATGGGAGATATCGTCATTTCTGTTGAGACAGCTGCAAGGCAGGCTGCTGAGAGAGGTCACTCTCTTCTTGATGAGATACGCGTTCTTGTGGTATGTTATATACAAGTAAAATGTGAATCCTTGTGTAAATTAGAATTACTAAAAGTTTTGTTTGAATACATTAATATTCTTTTTATTAGAAGTATAGTTCTTGATCTTTGTTATTCAACAAACCATGTAAGTCAGTGCTGTGTTTCCATAAGAAGGGAAGGATCCTTTTTTATATATATTCTTGATGTGATTTGTGTTGCAGCCTCCTTTTGCTAATACCGTTATGTTTGTCTCTTAAAGATACATGGGATGTTACACCTACTGGGGTTTGATCATGAGATCAGCGACGAGGCTGAGAAAGAAATGGAGGAGGAAGAGGAGTTGCTGCTAAAGAGCCTTGGGTGGAAAGGGAAAGGACTCATTCAGAGTGCATATGACATTGAGAAAACAGCTAAACCTCAGCCGGAGATAGCAGATGGTAATTTTTCCTCCTGGTTACTGTAAATATACTGTTTGCTTGTTTGTGCTAAGACTAGTGTTAAAAGACAGGAAGAAAGGGGACGGCCTAAGATTCTACAGACCCAAGTTCTCCTATATATTCTGTGATATGGATGGTAAGGTTACCTTATTCAACAGTCCGTAGTTGTTGCTTTTTGGTTTTCTTCTCTATCTTATTGGATCATTATGTGAATGCTAGGCACACTGCTTAACAGCAAAAGTCAGATTTCAGAAGCTAATGCGAAAGCTTTGAAAGAAGCCACGCTGAGGGGACTTAAAATCGTGATAGCTACGGGGAAGGTGAGAAGAGAACAGTATATCCATCCAATAACGTCTTCCCCTTCTTTTCTGTTACTTGTTCTCCTTCTCCTTCATATATTTGTTAACAGTCCCGCCCAGGTGCGATCAAAATCTTGAAAATGGCTGATCTAGCTGGACGGGATGGTATTGTTTCAGAGTCCTCTCCAGGCGTATTCGTTCAGGTCTCTTATTTTCCTTGACCAGTGACATACTGCACCTTTCTAATTTTATATGTCTGATTTTATTTATCTCACGAAAACTCTGTTTGATTACAGGGATTACTTGTTTATGGTAGACAGGGGAAAGAAGTGTATAGAGGAAACTTGGACCGAGATGTCTGCAGAGAGGTAATCCACTAATGATTTATACTATAACACATATTTAATCCTGGAACTCGGTCTCCTTACATTGCGATTGAATGACTGAGAGAGAGGGATACTATTTCCGATATTTAGAAATGTTGATTTGTAATTATGCAGACGTGTCTTTATTCACTGGAGCATGGGATTCCTCTCATTGCATTCAGCCAGGATCGCTGCTTGACATTGTTTGACCATCCTCTTGTCGACTCTCTTCACACAACATACAATGAGCCAAAGGTAGGTTTCTTGAAAACAGTTCCCTTCTAGTTTGATTTTACACAATCGGGTTCTCACACAATCTCTACGTGTCTTTTTGGTTAACAGGCCGAGATCATATCGTCGGTTGATCAACTTATAGCTGAAGCTGACATTCAGGTAACTCGCGGAGTCATAAATTTGATTTTGCTTTCTTGCATCTGTATAAGCCTATGTACTGATGTTCGGTTCTCTATGTATATCCGAAGAAAGTGATATTTATGGACACCACCGAGGGGGTCTCATCTGTTATCCGTCCGTATTGGTCAGAAGCAACGGGAGACCGAGCCAGTGTCGTTCAAGCTCAATCAGACATGTTAGAAATCGTCCCACCAGGAACCTCCAAAGGCAACGGTGTAAAAATGCTACTCAGTCATTTGGGCGTTTCACCGAATGAGGTAGAAACCGAAAACTGGAAATAAATGAATTTTACTCAAAACGGACAGACCTGACGTGTCTATTTGGTTCTAGTTCGGTAGAGATTTATCAAAAGTCAATAGTAGACTGGATTTGGTTGATCTGTAAAGTAAAGGTAGCTGATGAGGCAAATGGGATTGTTGTATCAGATAATGGCGATAGGGGACGGGGAAAACGACATAGAGATGCTGGAACTAGCGTCTTTGGGAGTCGCTATGAGCAACGGTGCAGAAAAGACAAAGGCCGTGGCTGATGTGATCGGTGTGAGCAACGACGAAGACGGTGTTGCTGATGCCATTTACCGATACGCCTTCTGATTCTACATTTGACTCGAGCTTTACAACAAGAGATGCCAAAGTTTCATTGTTGAGGTTAAGTAGACATTATTCTTCTTAGAGATAAAAGAAAACATTGTTCAATTCTTATATCATTCACCTTTTGAAGGAAAATTATTTATGGCAGACTTGTTATATCAAAGCAATTTATTAAAGTGTGATTATGAGTACGATCAAAGATAAAAGCTGGTATTTGTATGAATGTGTCAAAGGCAACAATACACATCGAACAAAAGCTGGTGTTAAAACTAAACTTTTCTTCTCTACATGGATGGATAGCTTCTTCAACCTCTGTAAATTCCCGAAGGATCTGAGTTTTGCACAATCCACGGATGCTCCAGAAGCTTGTGCGTAGACTCCTTAACAAGCATCTGTTTAGATCAGAATCTTCAGAACTCACTCTTTACTGTACATAAGCTTAAGTGAGATTTTACTAGAGAAATCGGAGTAGTAACCTGGCTAATCGATAACATCTCTACATATAATCTTTAACCTAGATGATCCCTTCTTCAAATGCATGTATGGTACTCCCTCCGTTTCGCAAAGAGTGTCGTTTTGAGGTTTTATTTTTGTTTCATAAAAAGTGTCGTTTTCTATTTTCAATGCAAAATTTATAAATTTTATTTTTCAATTTAATTTTCTATTGGTTGAAATAGTGTTAGGTGTATGAGAAATGATATTTTTATATAAAAAATATGTAAAATTAAATGTTTTCTTAATCCGTATGCATAAACTTAAAATGACACTTATTATGAAACAGAGGGAGTATGCGTTAGAGATACAAGAACGATAGGCCCAGCTAATAGCCCAATTGCCTTCAAGAACGTTGATTTAATTCGAAATCGGAGTAAGCACGTGTCACTGTGTGGGTACCTCGTCAAGGTAACTCCATGCAGAGCTGACACGCCCGCGTGACACTCTTCTCTATTGCCTAACTGTCCACTTCACACGCGCACATATCCCGCATCATCGTTCGCCAAGCGTCTCCTTTTACCTCCCCCTTTATATATATTCTTCAGCTCTCATCGTTCACAAATCACAAAATAGTATAAAACAAACAAAACAGAAGAAAAAAAGAGAAAATGGCGGATCTTCATCAACATCAGCAACCACCCATGACGAGAAATCTCCACGAATCTTCTTCATCACCATCGACACGACAAACCGTGAGATTCCTAACGGCGGCTACGATAGGCATGTCACTGCTAGTGCTCTCGGGATTAACGCTCACCGGAACCGTGATCGGTCTAATCGTAGCGACGCCGTTGATGGTTCTTTTTAGCCCCGTGCTTGTGCCTGCGGTGATAACGATGTGCCTTTTGACGATGGGATTCTTATTTTCCGGTGGCTGTGGAGTGGCGGCAGCGACGGCTTTGTCGTGGATCTATAGGTACGTCACCGGAAAACATCCCATGGGAGCGGAGAAAGTGGATTACGCGAGAATGATGATTTCGGAGAAGGCTAAAGAGTTGGGACATTATGCTGCTCAGCCGCAAACAGACCAAACCACAACAGCTCCTTATTAGTTAATAAATAAATGTTATATGGATCTATGCAATTTCTAATTTCTGTTCAGTTTTGGATTTTTTTGATGGTCTCAGCTCGCGCCACCTTAAGTTGTGTTTATGTTTTAACTTACCCTTCGAATGTGTTTTTTTTTTTCTTGTACTTGGCCGACGCACTGGCCACTTGTCTAAGCCTTTTTTGGGGAAAATATATTATATTAGATCATTTTTATCGCAAATACTTTATTTATTTTATTTTTTTGTCGGAACCAATTGCGAACCAATCTATTTTTATCCAACGATAAAAATCATCATGAAAGTGGAGTAAAAAAATTAAAAAACAAAATTTAACTAATTATCCTCTTATATTATACCTAAAATGGATTTAGTTATAAAATATACTTAAGTTACTAATTTAGTATATTAGTAATATAAAATTTGTAATGTAAGATATACAAATTAAATTCTAAAGTTTGCCAAAAAAACATTTTATACTTTAAGTTTCCTTTATTTCTACTTTAAAATAATTATATTTGTTTGATAAATGTAAGAATTATTTTTGTATATAAAAATCAATTTGTGATTCATATAAAAGCAAAAACATAGCATATCATAACCGGCTTTAAATTGTGCATTTAAAACCAAATTATATGTTTCACAGACAAACACATTAGAAAATGGTCCATTTTGTAAAATGTTATCAAATGATAAATGATTTATCTAATAAATCATTTTATGGGTCCATCTCTCTTCTTTCTTAGCTAGAACAAGGTTTAAATTTAATTGGACTTTTAACTCATTTGAGTAATCATTTTAATATTTTGATGAATTTATTACTGTTGTGTAATATTTTTATGTGATAATGAAAATTTATTAAATAGAATAAAAATTAAAAATGATGATGAAATCACAATAAATTAAAATATAATTACATTATTTTATTGAAGAGCAAACATGATAATAAAAAATATTTTTATACTACTCTTTCTATATTTTAATATAATTTATTTTAAATTTGGGTACACAAATTAAGAAAATAACTAATTTTTTATATTTTCTATACAAAACATCATTAATTATTTATGTAACCATAATTTAACCAATAATAAAATATAATGTATATTACTATTAGTCATATAATATTAATTATTAATAAATATTACATAGAAAATTGAAAATATTATATAATTTAAAATAGAAAAAATATTTAAACAACTTATATTAAAAAAGTGGAGGATGTATAGAGTAACATTAATCAACCCTCAACTCACAAGTTTTCTAGAAAGATTAGTTTCTAATTTCTATCATTTTTTGCAGCAGCATTAAAAATGTGGTGCATAACCTACACACGACTATGTCGAGTCATATTCTATTCAATATTATGTATAATATAATCTCAATGCAATAATTATATATCCTTGAAATTGACCACTGAAAAAATAGAATCAAACTAAATAAAAATAAATATATACACATATATATATACATAACATCAGTTTCACTTCGAAAACCAAACAATAATTTATTCTTAAATGATCAAAGAAAGATGAACATAACAACAACAATATATATATATATATATATATATATATATATATATATATATATATATATCTGGTGAGGTTAAAATTAGACTAACTCAAATCATTTATAAATGTTTAAATCAAACAACTTTTTAAAAACCAATTACATGTTAAGAATTATTTATAGAATTTATAAATTCTAACCCATCCTAAAAATATTATAATCATTAATTAAAATCTAAACTCAAATGTTAAATATTAGTATTTTGTTTAAGTGTATTTTTAAAAAGTGATAACCAATTTATGATATTTCAAGCAATTTTTCAAATATGAAGATATTATATTTTCTAGAAAATAAATTTTACCACTATTATATGTATATGGATAGTAAGTAAATATACTGATATGTATAAAATCCACATTTGATGGATGACATACGTATACCACATTAATATATTTAGTTTCAAATTATTATGTATATAGTATTATAAATTATAATTTATGTTTTAGTTTGATTAAAAGTTTATATATTATATTATGTAATATATTTAATATAAATTTTTAGCACATAACAAATATTTACCAATCATTCTTTAACTTATTTTCATATTTCATTAAATCCAAACTAACTGAAAAATGATATTCGATGTGGTGGATTTTTTGTGCAGTTGGGTCTTCTGTAAGTTAAATCGTAAAATACACCCCAAAATCTATATATTGTGTTACATTTTTCAAATTATTTTAAAATAAATTAGAAAAAGTTATTTTTTGCTAAAAGTTGATGCATTAAAATTAGAGTATTTGCAATCAGTACACATATATTACATCAATATTAGGGAACTACCTAAATCACACTATTGGACGCTGTTCTTAAATTTATATTACTCTGCTACCTCTACCGAGTGTGCAAGCTACCAAAAATATAAAGAGATCTATATCTACAAAATGTATAGGAGAGATCTTAGTGAAATTTTATTTTTTTAGTGTATCTTTTTAAAAATCTTATTTGTCAGTCTTATTTATATACACCAAATTTCGTTAATATCTCATATTTAACCATTTGCAAGTGATCTTCTGACCAAACTCCACTACCTCCACATTTTGATTGAATCAATTTTTTTTTCCTTTCATAAACTCAGATCTCAAACCCAAAGACATGGAACTTGAAGAAGAAGAAGCTCTCCCACTTTCTATTCCTAAAAGGATATTGTTTTAGATGAAGAATCCGTTGGCATTCGTGTAACCCCTTATTATAAACCGTATGCTTTTGAAAGTGATGAAATAGAAACTCTCCGACTATCTCCTTTTGGTGAGTTTGTGAAAATTGTTGAGAAACTTTATCTGGACGGATTAGTCGGATTATTATATTTCGGCAATTGAAAGTATCAAAGAAGCATGGTTTCTGTTTCAGGCAAACCCGTAAAGTAGCTTCTTTTTGTATTTTCAACCAATTGAATTTTAAAATTATAAGTGACAAGAGTTTTGTTACAAAGCTCTAGTGATATTACAGCTTAAATTAAATCCCATGCTAAGAATCAAAAGTGAGTAATAACGTGACCCATTTGTGGGAGCCAGAAGAAGAAGCCCTTCGATAGTGTTGTTGGGCCCATTAAATCCAAGATCGCAGTCCAAGAGAACTAATCCCCCATAATTAGAAAAAATGTTTTGATCATCTTTTTGTGAAGATAAACTTCCGTTGCTTCATCAAGTTATGATATGATGTCGAATAGATTTGGTTTTGGTCAAAACTTTTTCTTCTTGAGACTGTTTTATCTATGTTACAGACAGTTAATGTCTCTTCGTTGTACATATCACAAAGAAAACTTTGGAATTGGTCGGTAAGCAATTATTATTGTGGTAACAATAGACTTGCTTAAAATATTCATAGCTTGGATAACCAGTTAGTTGTATAAACTTCAGCTTGGTTTTCGATAGGTAAACGGTGAGTTACAAGAATTTTTCTTCAATACCTGAGGTTTAAAGTATGTGGCTGCTCCCTCTTTCCCATTACTGTCGTCATATCGTTTAAATAGGAAACTAAGCGAGGGGAGAATGTTATATTATATACTTTTTGCAGTGATCTACGTTTAATATAAGTTTTAAGGATGATATGATTGTCGTACAGGTTATTAGTTTAGAATTAATTACCACTTATTAAAATACATGAGTCATCTTGATTAGTTAAACCCATGTGGTAATACAATTCAAAACTAAAAGATAAGCAAGACGATGTATTAAGCCATTTAAAGATTTATCAAAAACTTGATTTCATCAAATCATATAATAAATCAGTTTTTTTAAATTAATATATAGTATTGATGGGTAATCAAATAAATATATTTATTGAGTTGGTTCAAGTTGGCCCATGTATTAAACTATTCAGTTTGACTTTCTTATTTTCGTACTAAGATGTTGAAAATTATGCATCCTCCTCTTCCTCCTCTCCAATTGATTGCTGCTTTGAAAAACCTCTGAAGAAGCTTGAGAACGTTTTGAACATTAATCCATTTTCCAACCATTGAAGGAGAAATTATGCATTCTCCTCATCCATTTTTCTAACTGCCAGGTTTCATTTTCTCCATCTATCTGATCGACCTTAATCGATCGACAGGATCAGTCTCTCTAGGTGTTGCAGTTTTTGTTTTCTTCTGAAAGTCAAAACACTGATTGGTCCATGTTGGTTTCTAGTTTACTTCTAGTTTATATGGAATCGAATTAGTTAAGGTAGAGAGACAAAGGAAATGGACTTTATTTTGAAAGTCAAAGTACTCTGTTGCAAAGTGACTTCTTCTAGTTTAGTTTTCATTTTTCTTCTACGGCCTCTTTTAGGAATTAAAATAACTATATACATATATGTATCACCTTGTTGGTGCAGGTTTGATAGCTGGAAAATGGAAAGATCTTCAACGATGCAATCTATACATGAGAATTTCAAGAGTGTTAGAGGACAGTTAAAGAAGGTTTATAGGACTATTAGAACTCTTGAAAACTGGAGGAAGGCAATCCTGTTAGTTTGCGTTGTTGCTTTAGGTGTTGATCCTTTGTTTCTCTTCATCCCTGTGATTGATTCACCTAACTTCTGCTTCACTTTCGACAAGAAGCTTGCAGCAGTAGTTTCTGTCATTCGCACCTTTATTGACACATTCTATGTGATTCACATCATTTTTAACTTCATCACTGAGTTCATAGCCCCTCGTTCTCAAGTGTCTTTACGAGGCGAGTTAATCGTGCATTCTAAGGCTATAAGGAAAAGACTCTTCTTCTTTCACTTCCTTGTTGATATTTGTTCTGTTATTCCCATCCCTCAGGTATGTCTGTGTGTTCACTTGCTTTCTCTGTTTTTTATTGTAATGTTTTGCATTAGAGATGTGGAATGAAAAAAAATGTTGTAGGTTGTGGTTCTCCTTCTTATTCACCAGTCTGACTCGCTGGTGTCACAAGAAATACTGAAATGGATTATACTTACTCAATATATACCAAGAATCATCCGTATCTACCCGCTTTTAAAAGAAGTGACAAGAGCCTCTGGGACAATAGCAGAAACAAAGTGGGTTGGTGCTGCTTTCAATCTTTTCCTCTACATGTTGCACAGTTATGTAAGACTCTTCTCTTGCTTCCTCCCACTTCTTAAAACTATGCAGCAAAGAGAATTGTTACCAACTGTGGTGATGGATGGTCAGGTGTTTGGGGCGTTCTGGTACTTGAGTGCAGTAGAAAAGAAAAACAAATGTTGGCGTCTAGAGTGTGCTAAAATCTCCGGATGCAATCTCACTCATCAGTATTGTGTACGAGGTAGAGGGAACAATGGTCTCTATCTGAACACTACATGCTCATTAATCGACCCTGACCAAATCATAGGGTCTACAGTCTTCAACTTTGGTATGTACACTGATGCATTGAGGTCAGGGATCGTAGAGTCAAAGCCAAGGGATTTTCCAAGGAAGTTCTTTTACTGCTTTTGGTGGGGTCTCCGGAATATTAGGTTTGTAAAATTCAACCATCTCTTGTGAGTTCTGAAGTTCATAGCTTAACATGCTCTTTAAAATTTTTTACAGTGCTTTAGGACAAAACCTAAAGACAAGCAACTCTGTAGGGGATATTGTTTTTGCTATCATAATCTGCGTCTCTGGTTTACTCTTGTTTGCTGTACTCATTGGAAACATTCAGGTAAAAAAATGCACATAAATGGCATATAGTTTTCTTTTGATTTCATAGAGCTGATGCTTAGAAGATTCTTTCTTTTTTTGGTGAGCATAGAAGTATTTGCAATCAACTACAATAAGATTAGATGAAATGGAGGAGAAAAAGAGAGACACTGAGAAATGGATGTCGAACCGGATGCTACCAGAGTATTTGAAGGAACGCATTAGGAGATATGAGAACTACAAATGGCGAAAAACTAGAGGCATTGAAGAGGAAGCTCTTCTTCATAGCCTTCCTAAAGACCTCAGACTCGAAACCAAACGCCATCTATACCTTACTCTCTTAAACAGTGTAGGCTCCATTTTTCTTACTGATTGATATGTGTTCTTATAGTTGTTAACTTAATAGTTTTTTTGACTTGTTAGGTTCCATGGCTCAACATGATGGATGATAGTTGGTTGCTAGAAGCACTGTGTGACCGCGTGAAGTCTGTGTTCTACTCAGCTAATAGCTACATAGTGAAAGAGGGTGACCCGGTTGCAGAATTGCTGATTATAACGAAAGGCAACCTGAAAAGTATGATGGGGTCTAGTGATATAACTGGCTACTATGATGCCTCTTACCTCCAAGCAGGTGACATATGTGGAGATCTTCTCTTTTGGGTTCTTAATTCACATTCTTCTTCTAGCCTCCCCACTTCAGACAGAACAGTATTGACTCTTACGGATGTTGAAGGCTTCATTCTCTTGCCTGATGATCTTAAGTTTGTAGCTTCTCATTTCAATCGCTTTCACAGCAGTAGACTCAAATACATGTTCAGGCAAGGCTTCAAAACCAATATAGCAGTTCAGGTTCTTTCCTTTGTTACTACCTTCAAAGTGAGCATGATATTCCCTTTTTTCAGGTTCTATTCAGCGCATTGGCGATTATGGGCGGCATGCTTCATACAGGCAACATGGAGGGAACATTACAAAAGGAACCTTTCTAGGATCTTACACGCCAGAAGTGACTATAATCATATCCCACAAGGCACACAACTCAATCTTGGAGCAGCTCTCTATGTGTCGAGATTTGTATCCAAAGCATTGCGAAATCGACAGAAAAAAGCAGCCAATTGTTCCACATCTCCACATATGTTACCCTCAATACCTCATAAACCAGCTGATCCCGAGTTTTCTAAGAATTAATCAAAGTGTATACTTGAAAGCAAATGATATATAGACTAGTGTATGATTGAGTATGAGTAAGCTTACACACATTAGTTATGTGGTCGTCTGATTTTGGTAAGGAAAATTTGTGGACAGACTTGGAAATGTGAACATATTGATACATTGCTGTTTCTATGTCATTTCGGTTAAACAGTAACTGAAAAAAAAACGCAAATGGGTGAACATCATCAAATTCATGGTGTACAAAAGTTATATGCAGTTCATATACTTTTCTAAAAAACAGAAAAAAATATTAAACTTTATACAGATCTCTTACTAAATAAAATTTGAAAAACAAAAAAAAGTTGAATGATGTTAACACGTGAGAATCCATGCGCAAATGAAAGGTCGTTTTTTCCAATACACCATTAGAAACCTACGCTTAAGCGAACTTAACACTTAAGTGATTTAGTTTTTAGCGAACTTAGCTTTAGCTTTGTTGATCTTTTGTTGGAATTTAGTGAGTTCATGTATAATTCTTTATTGTCCGATTAGTATGATATTATTCATTTTTAGTGTAAGAGATTAGTCCGCATGTATTTACTTTTGGGTTCATTTTCAACAAACCTCGAACTAATTAGAGTTGAATATTTCTTTATATATTAGACACTCATTTTTCAAACTTCCAATGTGGAACTTTGTTTGATATCTCACATTTTTCTTTTCAAACTAAGAACCACATTTATCTCGTGTCTCACAATTAAACTTCTAGGATCTTCTGGTTTGATCTCTGCCACATACCTCTCATTCATATCTCGAAGGATATTATTTATATCTTGAAGAGTATTTTGGTCTTCTTGCAGATTTTTCGTCAACTGCTCTGACACCAACTGTTGGGATTTAGTGAGTCCATATCCAACTCTTTATTGTCTGATTAGTACGATATTGTCCACTTTACACCTAAGAGACTAGCGCACATGAATTTAATTTTGGATTCCTTCCCAAAAGACTTCTACAAATTAGAGTTAGATATCTCTTTATATATTATACAACTCATTGTATAAACTTATAATGTGACGATATCTCACAAGCTTTAACAGTTTTCTCTGCTTTACTTTGTTTGCAATGTCTTACTTTCTTCTTTAGACGAACCTTATAAAACGATTCAGTCTCTTCTACTCTAACACTTTAAATGAAACAAGAAAAAAACACTTTGTTTTTATCTGTATTTTTGATTGATTATATTTTCGTTTGATTAAACCCGTAAACTTAGGGAGTCTTATTGGATCAAGGATTTGAGAAGATTTCAAATTTTTTTCCAAATCCCTTCTTATTGTATCTAGAATTCTTAAATTCTATGTGAAATCCAAGCTTATTGTATTAATCATTTGTATAAGTTCTCCCAAATTCCAGCTTATTGAAAAATATAGATTTTGTCAACAAAATCAATCAAATGAGTTTTGTTAGAATTTGATTGGTATTTCATAGTAAAAAAACAGTGAATCAAAATACCACTTCTTATGATGGTATTTGAATTTTTTTCAAAAAATAAAAAATAATCTTCATATTTTTAAAAAGAAAATTAAATTGTTTGAAATTGAAAAAAAAATATATTTGAAAATAAATTTTTAAAAACTTTAATATATTTATATATTTCATAAAATTATAAAAATATAAAATTATATTAAATGAAAAATAAAAAATATTACTTTAAATAATATTTTTTTTCAAAACTATGAAGATTCTTCATAAAGAAAATTAAACTATCTGAAATCAAAAAAATATATTTGAAATTTGATTTTTAAAAACTTTTGTATATTTATATATTTCATAAAATGATAAAATATCAAATTTTATATTAATTCAAAAATAAAAATATTACTTTTAATAATTTTTTTAAAAAAATCAATTGAAAATTCTTCAGAAAAAAGTCAAACTATTTGAAATGATTTTTTTTTCAAAATCAATTTTTAAATTTTTTTATAAATTTTTATATTTCATAAATCAATAAAAATATCAACTTATATTAATTTTAAAATAAAAATATTACTTTAAATAAAAATATTATTTCAAATAAATAAATTTCAAAAACTCTGAAAAATCTTCAAAAACCCATAAAACTTATAACAAACTCATAAAACTTGTATCATGGATTTTTTCAAATCTCAGATTTTCTTGGATTTACTCAAATCTTGAATTCTTTTAATTTCTTGTTTCAATAAACCCCACTTAGTTCTCTAAAAATTTATGTTAGAAATTTGATTGTATGAGTTTTGACGTCAACATAATTCAAATATGTCAATTCATGAAACAGCACATATTTAGTACTAAACTATTCAGGTACAAAGTTCTAACCAAGTGGCAATAACATTCGAGAATAACCCTCATTTTAGCCTCAAACGTTACAATTATGAACTTTACAGAGCTGGATTGGTACTCGAAAAAAGTAAAACTGAAGCTTGCAATGAGTTAACTTCGTGCTCAAAAGAAAACATGAGATTATAATCATTTCAGAAGAAAAATAAAACAGAAAGCAAGCTAAAGCGGACAAACCAGTTAAACCAAGTCAACCAGACTCAAATTGGGTTAACCAGGTCGGACCAATTGGCTAACTAAAACAATATACAAAGAGAAACGGATGACAAACTTATTCGAAGACTTCATTTGAAACCTCACCAGAAAACTTGCAAAACTCGCAGGAAACTCGCTTAAAAGTTAGCTAGAAAACATGTCGATGGCTTGTCGTCAGATATTCCACAATAAACAGTCACCATTGAAATTGAAATTGTAATTGGACTAACGGGGAACAATAGTAAGATTATAGGAAATATAAGCTTGATTGCAAACGTATATTATATTACTCATGACTAATGACTACTATATGTACGCACACTATAATTCAATGATGTTTATTTATCATATGAATACTTGAACAACAACATATGGATATTTTTAACTCCATTTCATAAGAAAATGTAACTTTAGAGATTTTTACACAGATTAAAAATAATTGAAATACATTTATGTTTTTTTATTAATTACACATATTCAACCAATAGTATTTGAAGTAAATAAAATTATTTATCAAATCAATGTATTTTAAAAAAAAAGAAATCAAAATGACATTCTTTCAGAAAAGAGGGAGCATATAGTCTTTTGTAGAAACATTCAGATTCAGACGTTTTGGAATTAAACAACAAAAACTAAAAGAATACATAAATCGAGAGCCATTTAGTTAGGTAGAGAAGTTGGTGGGACGGTGGATGAAATGGAAAAGAGGGTAAAACGTTGAGGCTAGGAGTCGAAAGGAATCGATGGATGAGTCATGAATAAGAGCAACTATTGCAGCTCATTAAGAATTCAGTCGAGGACCATTTTATTTTCCGCAATCGGCTCATGATCATGATGGGATTGTTACGACTATTTTTTAGATTAATTGAGAGTAATATGGTCATGATCTGTTCAAAAAAGTAGTAGCTGTTGAATATTAGATTAATGGTAGTTTTTGAAAATACTGTAGTATCACACAATGACAAATGATAGTATTCAAAAGTAACTGTTTAAAGTTCAAATCAAAAACTAAAAGAAAAATAGTTCACACCAATTTTGCAATTTTTACTACTTGTTATTTTATTAATGTGATTGATGATAGACTATATGGATAACAAAGAAAATCAATTTGGGCAACGATAAGCGCATATGCAGTTTGGACTATTCGTACTCACACACTCGCCTAATCCCTCCTTCCACTTTGAAGCACAATCAGCATTACACGCCATAGATTCACAGTCTTCATTACCATAAGATATATTTATCTGACACATCTTTTCTCCTTGTGTTTCCTTCGTCACCATACCTAAAATAAATATTTTGAAACATGATTTCAGTTTTTTTTAAAATAAATACAAGAGAAAATACTTGATTTTAAATAGATTTTGTGTATAGCAAACCTAAAACGAAGACGACCATAAGAATAACACAAATGATGGGTCTAGTCATTTTTAATGATATTAGAATAATAAAATTTCAAATAAAATGACAATGAGTGTAATGAGAATGTTTTTGACAAAGAGTGTAATGAGAATGTACACATAAACAATCACACATATATATAATATTAAAAAGGGTATATAAAAATCTAAATCGGCTAAAAAATCAACTACTCAACTAGTAATTTAAGACATGATCGAGAAAGGATCTGATAGGAAATAATCTGTAAATTAACTAATTTATCAGTAAACCTGTTGAAAAATATATTCAACAGATTTTTTTTTTTAATGGTGTGTTGAAAAAATAAATTCAACAGATTAAAATCTAGGAGGATTAAATTATGTTGAATAAATTCAACTGGTTGAATCCATGAAAGAGGGAGAGAAAAACTCACATGTTTTTTTTTCTGAACTCAGAAAAACACACATGTTATACTGATGATATTGGGTGTTAAAATGGCTTTTAAAATTGGGCAGTTCTCTTAAATAGCCCTAAAAAGCGATGTTGATGTTCTCGACGATGGCTACAAATGGCGTAAGTATGGTCAGAAAGTCGTCAAGAACAGCCTTCACCCAAGGTAATTCTTTAAGAGCATGATTAACTCAAGGTTCTTAATGTGGAGTTTTAACATAATTTAAGAACCGGTTCTTAACTTTAAAAACCGATTTTTAAAGAAAAAATTAAGAACCGGTTCTTAAACTACGTTAAAAATTTGAATCTCACAAATTACGCCAGTTCTCTTAAATAACCCTAAAAAAATAAAATGACCAAAATAGCATTTTTTTTTTGAAATTTGAAACGCTGTCTCCAAACTCACCCCTTAACTCTAAACCCTAAAGTCTAAATTAATTAACCCTAGGGGTATAAATGCATATAAATAAAAAAATTTAGCTTCTAAAAAAATCTATTTTGATCATTTTCTTCTTTAAGAACTATTTTTGTGAAGAACAAACCAAAAGGGGCTATTTAAGAGAATTTCTCTTTAAAATTTATAATTTTCATGTTCTATAAATATAGATTTTTTCATTTAATTTGGATATAATAAGCCATATTTTATTATTTCTATTGATATTTATGAAATCTTTTGTTTTTGTTTTAGTAAAATCTTAATTATTTTAGAGAAATAAAATAAAATTGTATTTTTAATTATTTAGCGTTAAAATTTTTAACATTAAAATTAAAATAAAATAGTAAGATAGTGTGTTAAATTTATTAAACAAAACCATTGTAGAATGAAATTTTGAATAGGTGTTGATTAGTTGGAAGAAAAAGAAAGTTTGATGTGAAATATTAAAACCTTATTAACTAGCCACAACTGATATTATCCGGTACTAATATTGTATGATACTCTTATTATATGATACATGAATGTAAATTTGACAAAATAAATAAATAAAGGACCACAAAGATTCTTTTTCAGAAACTTCATAATAATGTAAAAAACAAGAATATATTTTTCTGCCACTTGATTAACCATAACTTATTTTTTATATGCAACATATTACATGTGATAAACTTATAAGATAATTTCTCGTATCTCTCTTATCAAAAAAGAAAGACTTTGTTGAACATAACCTCTATTGATGAGTGATATTTCATAAAATATCCAAAATAATTCTTATAAGCTTCCCATAATAATCACTAACATTTTATACATTATATACTGATTCATGTGACAACTTCAAAGCAATATTTAATCATCTATTTTCTGTTTACTTATGTTATATATTTTCTCATACTCTTATAAACTATATCATAAATCAATCTAATGACATATACTTTAACATACACACTATGTTGAAACCAAGTATACAATAAGTTAACATACCGAGATTGACGCTCAAAGAACCATCATTTCGAAAGGACATATTAGGGACAAAGCTCTCACATCAGAAGTTGGAAGAGATCATAACTAATCTATCTTAATAACTAATATATAAGATAGATAGATCATTCCACTTGTCACTAGTTATTTTTAGGTTGAACATCAACAAATGTATGTAGTACAAAAATTGTATGCAATCCATCTACTTTTTGAAAAAAAAAAAATATATTAAACTTTGTGCAGATCTCCTACTAAATTAAATTTGAAAAACAAAAAAGTTAAATGATGATTTTTGATACATGAAAAATGCATGTGCAGAAGAATTGTCATTTTCCACTACACCATTTGAAACCTTTGCTTTAGCGAACTTAACACTTAGAGAAATTATTTTTTAGCGAACTTAGCTTTAGCAGTTTTCTTTGCCTTACTTTGTTTGTTATGTCTTACTTTGTTGTTTAGATGAAACTTACGAAACGATTCAATCTCTTTTACTCAACACTTTGATTGATTATGTTTTCATTTAATTAGACCCATAAACTCGGTTCTCTAAAAAGTTACGTTAGAAAATTGATTGTATGGGTTTCGACTTCAACACAAGACTCCAAATATACTCAATCCATGAAATGGAACATATTTAGTAGTAAACTATCTAGATACTTGTTGAGATAAGCTTGAAGTTAGCTTAAAGTGTAAGCTTCCTAATCCTACTTAGATGTGTTTTATTAAGAAGATTAGGAAATATCTAGTTGTGTTAATCCTAATGAGTTTATGATAAATAAAGTATTATATAAACAGATTCAAAGTGTGTTGCATAGATAGAGAGTTGTGAGAGTTGAGAGCTTTTAGTTTTTAAGATAGTTTTTTAAAAACAATAAAGAGTTTGAGTTTGACTTCTTGTTCTTGAGTTATAAGTTTGAATTGATACAATAAGTGGTATCAGAAAACATATAAAAAAATTCAAAAAAAATTTATAAAAAGTTTGAATTTAAAAACATATAATTTAAAACTATAAAAAAATATTTATTTATTTATTTATAGTTATATATCTAGGATAAAATGATCTTTTCTTTCTTTAGTGAAATGTTTTGGTCATTCTCCTCATTGGAAACTCTTATGTGACAAAAAAAACTTAAAATGATTTATTTGAGAAATTTGTCCCTTTTTACAATTCTTTTTTCATTTTTTTTCCAGTCATGATCTGTTCAAAAAGTGATAGCTGTTGAATATTAGATTTAAGGGTAGTTTTTGAAGATAATACCAGACAAATGATCTTATTAAAAATTATATATTTTGTGCAACTTCTATATAATGTTCAAAAGTAACAGTTTGAAGTTCACACCAAATTATTTTAATCAGTCTGCATTCAAATTAAAAAAAAAAAGATAAATCAATTTTCGCATTTTATTACTCATTAATTTATTAATGTGATTTATTATAGACTATGGATAGCAAAGAAAATCAATTTGGGCAACTATAAGAACATATGCAGTTTGGACTTTGGGAACTCACACACTCGCCTATTCCCTTCCACTTTGAAGCACAATCAGCATTACACACCATAGCTTCACAACCTTCATTACCATAAGATATATTTATATGGCACTTCTTTTCTCCTTGTGTTTCCTTCGTCATCATACCTAAAATAAATATTTTAAAACATGAGTTTAGTTTTTTTAATATAAAATAAAAGAAAAAACACTTGATTTTAAATAGATTTTGTGTATAGCAAACCTAAAACAAAGACGATCATAAGAATAACACAAATGATTGGTCTAGCCATTTTAGTGATGAGAATGTTTTTGACATGAACAATCATATATATATATATATGTGTGTGTGTGTGTGTGTGTATAAATCAGCTAAAAATCAAGTAGTCTACTAGTAATTTAAGACATGATCGAGAAAGAATATGATAGGAAATAATCTGTAAATTAACTAATACCATTTACAGTGAATCTGTTGAAAAATAAATTCAACAGATTAGTTGCTTAAGTGCTATGTTGAATAATGAATTAAAATCTAATGATATTGGGTGTTAAAATGGCTTTTAGATAATGTATTAGTGGATTAATTTATGTTGGATAAATTCAACTGGTTGAATAGAGAGGGAGTGAAAAACACACATGTTATAGTGATGATTTTGGGTGTTAAAATGGCTTTTAGATAATAAAAATAAAGACTTGTGTTGTAATGTTATTGGCTATTGATAGTTATAACTTTTTCATCCTAATTATATAAAGTTAGTTTTCCATCATAATTTTATTTATTTTTAATTTCATTTTATATCAAAATTTATAATTTTCATATTTTATAAATAGAGATCTATTTTATTTAATTTGGATATAAAATAAAGCATATTTTATTATAATTTCTATTGATATTTACTAAATCTATATTTAGTTTCAGTTTTAGTCAAATCTTAAATATTTTAATGAAATAAAATTAATTTGTTTTTTTTAATTCTGCAGTGATAAAAGTTTAACACTAAAATTGAATATTAAAAAAAATTAAGAGAGTATTAAATTTTATTAAACAAAAATATTATAGAGTAAATTTTTAAATAAGTGTTGAAAGATCTTAAACCATCATGTGATCATTATTCAAAGTTGTATCAGAATTGATGAATATTACCTTCTTCTTTTTTGAAATAAAAATCAAGCCCAGATTTACACAATTTGGGACGAGCATTTGATCGTGTTTTTGAGCACTTGGATGGATGATAGTGTCGGACTAACGTTTCACAATGCCCTGATCTAATTTTAAAACTATACCTTTTAATATATTTTGTCTACCATAAACCCTAATATACAAGTAATTAAATTTTGAATATAATAGTTGAATCACATCAAATGCTTATAAAACAGTAATTGAAAACGCTAAAAGTATAGTTTTCTGTTTTTCTTGCAAATCATTCATTAAAAAAATGTAATCAAATATTTAATCATAGCAGCCCCAATTGACAACAAAATCAATCCATATAATCTCTTGTGTGACATGTTATACCACAAATAACTATTTTTCAATTTGAGAAACTTTTTTATCTGTGGCAATCGATATTAAAATATTAAACAATACACACTAAACCATTTATGTATGTGATAACAATCTTCCATTTTTTAAAAAGAAAAGAAATATTTAATAGACTTTTAACCTAATTTGTACTGACTCTCATAAAAAAAATAGTTCCATAAACAAATGATCACCAATTATATTCGAATACATATTATTTTAAAGAAGTTTCCAGATTAGCCTTCAAATTATCATATTTAAAAATTTCCAATAAGTATTTTTTAACTAGAAATGTTATTGATTTTTTTATATACAAACGTTAGTAAGAAAATAAAAATAAAACTAAAATATACATCTTTAGATCGAATACTCTAATTGATGGTTTGGGTAGCTTACCCTCTGGATGGATGGTAAGTGATTTGGTTATTCTACTTGTTAGCATAGCTCATGAATTATTTTATATAATATTTTGTTTCAAAGATATATTTGGAGTAGATTTCAGAAAAATATGTGAGAAGAGGTCTTCAATTGTGAGAACTCTCTCCTGGCTCTTTACTTTATATTTCAACACTAAAATGACATTGTGTGTATGTGTGTGTGTGTTTTTCTAAATCAGGAGCTGACACGATAACTCATATTTTCCAGTAGACCGTTAGTAGATGAAAAGTTAGATAATTACAATCTTTTAAATTTTGGACCTTGCAAAATGAAGTTCGTAGTGCAATTTTCGTTAGGTGTTAGCAGATCAAAAATAAAATTTTGCAAGCAAATGAATTTCATATCGAAGGCTTAACATCTGAGTTCTAAAATTTTAAAATGCCAGATAAAAACACCAATGTCATCTAATTATTAAATTACTTAACTAGAAACAACAACCGCACCTTAGTGCTGGTTAGAATCTAGTGGTATGATTAAAAAATTGGTTTTGCTTCGGTTGATGAATTTAGATTTGATTCAGTTTCGAGAGTTAGCTTTGTGTTAAGACGGTGTAGAAAGAGAAAAAGAGACAAAACTTACTGCAGATAATTTGGTAAAATGGAAGGATAGTTTCCAGTAATAGATGTAACTTTTATTGGAGAAGGGATTCTCTCAGGTCGTACTCAGTACCCAAGCCATTGAGTTCCAAGTTTTTAAAAAGGGTTTCAAGTGTTTTTATCACAATCGGATTTTGAGATGACCCTCTCATTTCCCTTCAATAGTCTATCATCCTTCCTCTCAGTATCGCCTCCGCCTTACGCACCTCCTTCACCGGTCCAATCACAAATATCTGCACCAAAACCACAGTAATTACATTTTTTCATTTCCACTAATTATTCAATCATTTAATGCAACATATTTTATGTCAAATGGACAAATAAGGCTAACCTTGTCAGGTGGACCCTTTGCCCCTCCGATTAGAATTTCCGCACTGCAAGACAGAGGAAAACATCACTTAATAAACCAGATGTGGTGTTCAGGTTCGAGCTACAACAACATGAAGGAGAGAGTGTATACTTGCAAGCTTCCTTGATGGCGAGGATTGATGCTCCTTTCCTTCCAATCACACGTCCCATCTTTCCTGGTGGAACATCAAGCACTGACAAGATTTCTTCTTCAGGACATTGATCTCCGATCTTCAAGTTATCTGAAACAGTTAAGCAATCAGTAAACCCATTGAAGCTAACTTCACCCATTTTCATTGTGCAACCACACAGTTAACTAATTCATGACTGCTAAGAAGAGTAACCTAGTTATGTCCTGAACAGGTCGTATATGCACACAAACCTGGAAGCGGCGGGACAGTTGGCCAATTAGCAAAGTCAGTATCATTCATGCAGCAGAGACACCTACAGTACAAAGAACCACGAACTGCCAGGTGCCATAAGGACCGCTGGTTCAGTTTGGCCATCATTTTGTGATAGAGATACAGAAGGAAGCGGACATCATCTGCGGCTGCACGGATCATGAGCTCAGTCATTGGCCTGTATGTCCAGAACTTTGGGTCCTAAATTTTCAAAGTTTAAGGATTCATTTATCCCATTCTGGAATCATAATTGCAATTTAAAAGTCAAGAATGGATTCAGAAGAAATGTAATGAACCTGCCGCATGAGCACACGAACTTCTTCTTTCTCTTCATAAGATATGCCTACACCCAAACAAAAAAAAAAAAAAGTAAAGGGACTGATTCACCACCACCAAGTGATATATAGAACTTCCAGAAAAGCAGGCTCAACATTTGCTCGTTTGAAACCAGTATAGCCATACTCATAACAAGAATAATAAGATAATCGTAAAAACAAAACTAACATGATAATAATAAAATGTACCGCAGTAGCGTGGATCAGCAAGGAGGGAAACAAACGAAATGTAATCATCTAGAGGTCTCCTCCTGCCTTCTTGTTCTTCTATCAGAGAAAAAGCAATCTGTGCGCCAGAAAATAGCAGCAGAAAAACAAGATCAAGGTTTTCTCTAAGGCAAGAAATAGCCTAGGCAAGAGAGTTAAACCGTACTTGAGTGTCCACAACATTGTGCAACCTTATCCCAAACTGAAAGTACAAGGCCTGTAGTACGAAAAAAAAACAATAGTTAAAACATGCTGTGATGAAGTCTAGAGATATGTCACGAGGCATAATAACAAGTCCAGAAAACAAAAAAAAACAAAAAAGTTGAGACACCTCACTGTCACGTTTGCAATCGTGAATGACTTTTGTAATGTAAGTAGACTCGAGTGCAGGCTTACATGCTTTCATAAGCATCTCTCCACCTTGGATGACATCAACCAGGTATATTGCATTAGGGAATGCAATCTGCCAACATAGGATCTCCATTAAGATGTATAACATGGAACAAACAAACAAACAAACAGTATGTGGTTGCTCTATGACAGAAACAAAGGTCAGACCTGCATGATACAAAGTTTGCCATGTCGGCAGAGGTCAACACCCTCGCAGTCAAAACCAATGACCAGCTTCTTTTCAGGAGAAGGGTTTAAGAAATCAGCGGGAAGTTGCAAAGGCTCTGTCACTATGTGAATAGGAACAGGTGGTTCATTAGCATCTTGCGTCAGTGACCTTCCTCCTGGACAGTAAAAAAAAAACTGAAACATGTCAGTAACTGTAGAGCAAGAGTGTTGGATGACAAATAAACAAATCGCTGAAACATGAAAATAATGATTCTACAATATACATGTAAACTAAACAAACATGTATACGATCTAAGCTGCAAACAGAGAGGGCCGGTCCTGGGCAAAGCCAAATGAAACATTCGCCTTGCGAAAAAATTATATATACATAGCCCCCAAACTATTAAAGTCTTTACTAGATCGTCTACAACTCAAAAATCTCAGGGCCGGCCCTGAACAGAGATACTGTTAATGTTGTAATCCAACTCATACATTCAGTTCTCATCACTAAATCTTATTCCACAGTCCATAAGATCAAAACAGAAGTTAAGTAAATCGTTCTAATGAAGAAACATGTGATGCGCCTACACCTATACGTCGATGAACACTTTAGATCAATAACGCAACACTTTCATTTTCTCACCAACACTCTCCCACATTTCGATCACAGATGAAGTATCGTTTTAACATTTAATCGGTTTGTTTATCAATCAATTGATCAACGGAAAAATCATTTGGAGAATCTGAGGTCTAAGCAGATCGAGATACGATGAAACAGAAACGAGAATCAGTGGCGAAGAGTTAGGTGGGATGATTCGAAAGCGAGTAAGAATCCGAGGATCAAGGGACAGAGAAAGCGAATCGAAGAGGGGGGAAAAAAGGCACCTGGCTCGGGAGGGATCGGGACGTGGGTACGCTGAGTTGGAGAAGACGACGCCATTTCGATCACGGCATCGAAGCGACTCACCTGTTTGTTTTTTATTCAGTGTCGTCAACGCAAATGGATTTCGGGTTTGGTGAAAAATTGACGGCATTTGGGCTGGGCTTTACTTGAATCAAAAGCACAACTAATAGTCCGGCCCCTTCGATAAAAATAATAAATTAACAACAATTTTTTTTTTCTTAAAACTATAAGTTAATATTCAATAAATTAATATAATATGAAATTTCAGTTAAATTTTATGTTAGTTTAAAATATAGAGTAATTGGATAAGTTACTATTTTTTTTAGAAAAATCTAGGGCTGGGCAAATAAACCGAATCCGAAAACCCGAACCGAACCCGATCCGATAAAAATGAATCCAAACCGATTCAAACCCGATATAAATACCGAATGGATCATGTTTTATGGTATTTCGGGTTATGGGTATTATCCGAACTAAACCTGAACTTAAATGGATATCCAATAGAACCCGAACCAATTCAAAATCTCCAAAAATAACTTGTACCAAACATGATCTCAATTCCTAATATGTATCAAAACACACACCAATATATTATTGAACATCTAAAATAATTATCTATTACATGAATAATTAACTCAAATACTTAGCTTAATATATATTTTGGTATATGGTTAATATTAATGTTTGTGTTTAATATTAATATATAGCTTAATATATGTTTTGGTTAGGTCGACTTGAGAAAATTTTGTGTTTCTCGAAATGTAGTTTTTTATTGTTTACTTTATTATATGTTTAATTTCTTGTTATTAAGCTTTATATTTAAGAGTTTCATGCTTAGCGTCTTGATGATTGAAGGTGACGGTTGAAACTTGAAGTTTTTTTATTTTTGTTTTATTTTCATTGAATAATATTTTTCATTTCATGAGAACTTGGTTTTCGTTTTGTGTTGTCAATTATTTAATTTTTTTCTATCAGTAACTATGTTTATCTTTCGTTTGATTTTGGATAATCATGCTTGATGTTCTTTTTTAATTTTTGAATCGATTTTACTTATGTTTTGGTTGCAAAATAGGTACAAATCATGTAGTTTTAAATCGAATAACTGATTTAACTTATGTTTTGGTTACAAAGTAGGTACAAATCAAGTATTTTTAAACCGAAGAACCAACTGGGACCCGAATCCGAAAGTATATCGGGTTGTACCGGTTCTTTGAAGATTTACTAACCTCGAACCAAACCTGAGAAAACCCGAACCGATCCCAAACCGAATTTTCATATAATCCGAATGGGGCTGATTTTGATAAACCCGAAAAACCGAGACCCGATTAGATAAAACCGAAAACCGATTGGGACCCTGAATGCTCAGGCCTAGAAAAATCATATAAATTAATCTCATAAATTAATTATTATTATTACATATGATATTTATGATGGTATAATAAAATATTGTATTATTCATTATTTCTTAAAGAGAAAGTATCAGTATTTTATTTTTTTAATGTAAAATATTTATGTGTAATTTTGTTAAAGTATATTTAAAACGCATCGACCTTGTAATACATGTATCTCTTAATACATCAAAACACCAAGTAATTAAATGATACAAATGTTAAATCTGAAAATTTTATTGAGCACGTAATACCATTAAAATGTTTTTATTTTACTAAAAAATATCTAAAATCCTATAAATCTAAAGTAGAATTACTTTTAAAATTAAACTTTCTAAATTAAAAATAGTTTTTTTACAATAGATTTTTATATTGTATTTCTTCAACTTAATGCTCAAATACTAAAGAGTTTTTCCACCAAGGTTTAAAATTTAATGCACAGAAAACGGCAGTTTATACAAATTATCATGGTCAATTCTCTAAAAAACATTAAAATAAATCTTTTCACTAGAAAAGCACACAAAAATGACTAAAAAATATTTTATTAGAAAAAAATAATCTATCATTACTTTAAAAATACATAAACATAGATAATATTTAAATAAATAATAAAAATAAAAATATTATTATGTTTGAATAATACGTTTTTAAATTCGAATTTCCTTTTTTTTTTGAACTTTTTCCAATTTTTTACAAAATCAAAATTTTATTTCAAAAACCAAAAGCTATTATTAAATTTTAAATTTTATTTATTTATTTATTTTAAATCCATAACATCACCCACAAAATTTTACCTTTCAAATTTAAAACTTAAATCAAGATTATTTAACCCTAAAAATATAAGTGTTTATTTAGTTTTTTAACAAAACATTTTGTTCATCTTTACTTTATGTCATATATTTATAATAAAAGCTTTTTAGTGTATCTTAAGGAATTTTATATTTATCATAGAGAAATTCTTTCATGATCTTTCTTACAAGTTTATACAAAAGGTATAAACTGAAGTTTATAGTTTGTTTTTGTAAACTGCAGTTTAGAGTTTTAATTAAAAAAAATTATATTCAAATATTGATTTCGGGAAATCATGAAAAAAAAATAAGAGAGATCAGTAAACATAAATATAGCTCAAGAGGAAAAAAAAAATTATTTTAACCTGAACTTTATCCATCGTACCTGTTTTGTACCGAACTTTGTAGTAGTACGTATAAAAACTGAACTAAATAAAAATTAAAAAATACTATATGAACTCTCAAAATTGTATTTATATATTTATTGATCGTCAAATTCTAAAATAAAGTTAAATTTTCTAAAAATTACTTTATTAATATTATTAAAAATTGAAATATCTTTTTGAAAATTTAATTATATTTTAAAATGTATGTTTATATACATAAACAACAAAAGTTATACTTTTACAATATATTTCAATTTTAGTAATGTTATACAGTAAATATTTTAATTAATAATAATTCGTTTATGTATATAAAATAATGATTTTTAAAGTTAAACTTAAAACATGAATAATTATATATTTATTTGATAAAACTAAAACAATAAAAAAATTTGATAACATTTATCTGATTAAACTAAAACTTATATATAAGTTAATTCTTACAAGTTTATACAAGAAAGCTATTTTGGTATAGCAATTAATATGCTCTTACTTGTTCACTACTGTGTGAGTTTGAATCTCCCAATAATTAATTTTTAATTTACATAATTTAATCAAATTAATGTCATTTTGATAAATTAATGAATGACTAACCTTTGATTGTCAATATATATATAAACATGATTTTGAGAGTTCATGTAATATGTTTAAATATTTAATTTTACATAATTTATCAAAAACAACGTTGTTTTGATAAATTAATAATTGAATAATACATTTAATAGTCAATATATATATAACTACGATTTTGAGAGTTTATACAATATTTTTGAATTTTTGTTTAGTTTAATATAAAATATGCACTACTCTAAAGTTCAGGAATGAAAATGCACAATGTGTAAAGTTCATATAGTGTTTTTTTAATTTTTGTTTAATTCAGTATAAAATATGCACTAATATAAAATTTGAGAATGAATAGGTACGACTGATAAATTTCAATACCATTTTCTCCAACTCAAGAATGATTGTTTCCTTTGTGTTTCTTGGTGTGGCAAACATTGAGAGAGGTCAGTAAAACATAACTAATCCTTGAAGAAGTATACAATCTCATGTAGAGTAATCATAAATACAGCTCAAGAATGAAAAGAACAAAAGCTACATGAGGTAGGCGAAACAAAGTTACGGTTGTGGAAACCATTTGTAGAACCTGAAAACTAGATTTGCTTACAATGATTTAGTTTTGTTTGTGATAAGATGAGAAAAAAAAAAAACTTTTACATGACGAAAGTAGATTAGCTTTCAAAATTTCTTACACTTTTATAGTTTTTTTTTTTAATATAAAACGGGTTCCTGGTGTCAAGCACTTTCCAGTAGTGAACTATGATATGAAAAGTTATCTTTTTCTTCAATCTTATTGGGCCCCATTTTCTATTTTGTTTTCCCCTTTCATCGCCTATCCTCTCTCGAATCTTGTTCCTTTACTCCTATGCGTTTTTACCTCCCTCTATACTTCTTACCCATTTCGTGTTTCTCTACTAACTCTCTCGCCTTTGATTCCTACCTGAAACTAGCTTCTCTCCAACCAGACCCGTCTTCCTTGTCAAAAAAGAGCTTCGATTTTCTGTATCTGGGTGACTTCCTTGGCCTTGGTGTGGTTACTCTTGAGGTCGGTGTTTGATATCGTTTTTTCTCTGATCGGCGAGATCTAATTGTAGTTGGTGGTCAATAGTTTCAGCCTGGTTGGTGGGCTATTTCAGTTCATACGGTACGATTTTAGGTTCTATATTACGATTGGGAGGGGTTTAGGTGATGAAGAAAGGGAAAGATGAGGAGGAGAAGATAGTGGAACCACCCATGTTTCCTCGACTTCATGTGAACGATGCTGCTGACAAAGGAGGACCTCGAGCTCCTCCTAGAAACAAGATGGCTCTCTATGAGCACCTTTCCATCCCTTCTCATAGCTTTACTCATCAAGTTCGTTCCTTGCCACGTCACACCAACACTTTGTTTCCTCCTCCTCCTCCTGGACCATCTAACCAGGTATTAGTATTGTTCACTTCAGTAATAGTTATATGGGACATTGGAAATAATACCTTTTTACTCTGTTGCAGCCTTGTGAAGAAAGAAACTTGACTTCCCAGCATCTTGATTCTTCAGCTTCTGCCCATCTAACCCAAATGCCCTTCATGGAAAATGTGACAACTTTAGCACATCAAAGGAAAACGGTACGAGAGGAAGATGATTTTGCGGTTCCAGTATATACTAATAATAGCTCAAGAACCAAGAGTGAAAAACGCACCACATTGACATTGTTGAGAGACCAGGCCAAGGGTAGCAAAAGGCCTGGTGTCTTTGGTTTGACTAACTCTTTAGATTTATCAGCTACACATGGAATGGTTCTTGAGAGAGTAAATGCTTCCTTGAGACAAGAGTCTAGAAGTAGTAGGTTAGATCAAGATGGTGATGAAACTGGAGTGATGGAAACTGATGATGGAGTTGAACCTCATGGCAATCCTAATGACGTAGTAGATAATGTTGGTGAGTATTGCAGAAGTGGAAGATACGTCTCTATGGAGCATATAAATGAAGAGGCATGTGATTCTGATGACTTGATGGTGGATTCTTCTATATCCTCCAGCGTAGACGTCTCTCCTGATGAAGTTGTGGGAGTATTAGGTCAAAAACGTTTCTGGAGAGCAAGGAAAGCTATTGCCAAGTAAGTTCACTACTAGACTTTGGTCAACTTGGTTTATGTATTTTGCATTCTTTCTATCCATCTCTTCCTCTGCTGTTTTTTTTAATGCTTAAATGATGCAATGGTTCACTGACTTACCTATATGATTATAACTCGGCTTTATATTTTGAGAGAGAAGATTTTGGTTTTTTTTTGATTGAGAAGTGATGGTTGTATAGTGAAGAGGTCCCCTGATTCCTCCAAAAAGTGTCCTAATATATGGTAGTTGAACAGTCCTCGCATTTTAACGCATTGGATCGTGTTAGCAGGGGTATGGGGAACATTCTCTGTTGAGGCCGAGACAGTACATGGATTTAGACTGTGTCTTCTTTGCATCTGCTTGTTGGAACATGTCCCCTGTCTCGGTTTGGTATTGCCTTTATTCTGCACTATCGTCTCGGGATCTAAATTTTAGTTAAATATACATAAAGCTAGTTATGAGTCTTATGGAAATGCAGAACTATAGTAAGGTTCTATGTATTTCTTATCGCTATGGGTAAGGTATCACGGTAAGCTAGATATTTATGCCTTAATCAGTGTGTTTTTGACGTATTGAGTTGCTTCTTCATCATTGTTGGTTAGAGGCTTCTTGCTTCTTTTTCGACTCTACTGTTTCTGTTACCTGTTCAACCGAAACTATATCGATATCTCTTTGTGGAACATTTTATGGGCCATCTTCTTGATCTGACCTTGTTTCTCCTTACAGTCAACAAAGAATATTTGCGGTTCAACTATTTGAGTTGCACAGACTGATTAAGGTAAAACTCATTCAGAAAACTTCTTCTACGTCTCATGAATATTTGGGCTGAAACAAACGTAGTCAACTGTACTTTGTTTCATAATAATAATTAATCAGGTTCAAAGACTTATTGCTTCATCATCGGATGTCTTGCTCGATGAGATCAGCTATCTTGGAAACGTTGCTGCTAAAAGCTTTCCAGTGAAGAAGCTTCTTCCCTCAGAATTTATAGTAAAGCCTCCTCTTCCAAAACACAGAAGCAGCGACTCGGAGAAGACTGACCAACATAAAATGGAATGCTCAGCTGAGAACGTAGTCGGGAAGTCGTCAAACCAAGGCCAGCATCAACCGTCCAACTACATGCCTTTTGCGAGCAACCCACCAGCTGTAAATGGATGTTATTATCCTCCTCCTCCTCCCTCTGGAGGAAATCAGCAATGGTTGATCCCTGTAATGTCTCCTTCCGAAGGGCTAATATACAAGCCTCACCCAGGTCCAGGAGGACATACAGGACCCGTCTGTGGAGGTTATTATGGTCATTTTATGCCTGCACCGATGATAATGGGTAGTTTCATGGGCGGTGGTGGTTCACTTCCGTTTCCTGGTAATGGCTACTTCCCTCCTTATGGTATAATGCCTACCATGATGAACCCTTACGGTTCAGGCCAACAACAACAACAGCAACCCAATGAGCAAATGAATCAGTTTGTGCATCCTGGAAACCTTCAGTACGCATCTGCTGTGAACACCCAACAACAGAGCTCCGTGAATGAAGCGATCTCACAAGAAAAGCCAACAAAATCTTATCCTCGGGCTAGAAAGAGCAGGCAAAGGAGCACAAGAAGCAGTAGTCCAAGTGGTCCAGAGGGAATCTCTGGTACGAACTCCTTTCGGCCATTGTCAGTGGTTGATGATGACAACAATGAGCCTGAGCAAATGATGACGACAACGACAACAACAACAAGAACAACTGTTACTCAGACAACAAGAGATGGAGGTGGAGTGACGAGAGTGATAAAGGTGGTTCCGCACAACGCCAAGCAGGCGAGTGAGAATGCTGCAAGGATTTTCCGGTCGATACAAGAAGAACGTAAACACTACGACTCCTTTTCTAACCACTCTTAAAGCTTGTCTTTTTCTTGTTCATTTTCGTAATTCGAGTTTGCGACTGACTTTATATGTAACTTTAAAAGTAGAAAATTGTGATACATGTTAGTTCTCCAAATATTTACAATGTAAACTTCTTTAAGCCTTGAAACATGAGAAACACATACGTCTATCATGCTTTTTCCCTAGCTTATGTTCTCATTTTCCTGATATTTTTGCTTTTGCCACATATTTTTTTGGTATATTTTGATTAATATGTGAATTAGAGAATCATGTCCAATCCAAAACATTGACATATGTGTTTCATATTACCGTGCAAATAAATAACTAAATATTAAAGAAGTATATATACTTCATATAGTTATTTGGTGAAATCATATATAGCTGTTATATCAGATATTACATTTTGTTGATATCGATATTAGGTATACAATAACATAGTTAAAAAGGCAATTCTCTTAAATAACACTATTTTAAATTTTTGTCATAAAATAGTATTTAAGAAGAAAATGATAAAAATAACATTTTTTATTTTGAAAAATTTAATTTTTTATTTTTATTTTTTAAAAATTTGAATCCCTAAACCCCAAAATTCCACCCTTAACTATATACCATAAGTCTAGAATAGTTAACTTTAGGGATATAAGTGTATAATTACCTATTTAATAAAACATTTTAATCATTTTTCTTCTTTGTGTGCTATTTTTGTAATAAAAACTTTTTTTTATAGCTATCCTAAAGTATTTCTCTAGTTAAAAACAGTCATTCAAAAAAATGGTTTTATGGAATGTGGGAGTTTTCGACCCAGAATCTCTAGTATACAAAAAAGTAAAAATTGTTTTAAAAATAGAATTTAAACAAAGTTTATCGCCTTAACCAACTTCTGAGACAAGTCTATACAGCATTGATAAGGTGTTTCCTTTAAAGATAACTCAATTAGCTGAAGAGCAAGTAACATCCAAAATTGTAGTATTGAAAAAATAATATAAAAGTCACCTTAAACTCGAACACATTAAAAAAAAATGATAAGTCAAACAATGAAAATTTCAAAAAAAAAAAAAAAAAATGAAAATTTCAAAAAAAAAAAGTTATTTTGATCATTTTATTTTTTTAGGGCTATTTTTGTGACAAAACTTAAAAAGACTATTTAAGAGAATTACCCATTTTTATTCTTTTGATTTTATAAAGTCCTACTATCTTAAAAGGGATAAAGTAGCAGCTGAAGGCCGGAACTAATTCTTTTTCTTGCTATGCCGAGGAACTAAGCGGCCCCTGCTAGGTTGTTTAGGTTGAAGGTCATCCGACATGGCCGACGGTATCTTGAGGTCTGTCATGATCGTAGAAGTGGCTTTTCTTGCCAACTTATTATTGAGGATGAGAACCTTTTCGCTTTCCAAATCCAGCCTCAAATACCCGGTGCTACACTCCTCTATCACTTGACATAGATGCTTCAGATTATCCACTTCAGTTCCATTCACTTTCTTCACCTGTTTCCATTTCCAATGTCTTTTCAGATGAAACTCTTCTAGTAAACTAGTTTTGGAATAAGCTTTAGGCTGTGATTTTAAGAGTAATAGTAAGCAATTAATACATTACCTGCAGATCTTCAAAACTGGCGTATCCTGCGTTGATGTCATCCTCTAAGATCTATAGCGGGAAATAAAACTTTATTTATAACTAAAAGAAACTCATTACTTATAGCTCAAGTTATCTTCATTCATTCTAAATATGATTCACAGAGTTGTGTTTTTTGCAGTAAAATAATTTGTAGAAAATGAATACATAAAAAGAACAAACCTGAGAAATTATTACAATCTGTTCATTGGCTTTCTTGGGCATCTTTTTGGAAGGACATTCGCACATATAAGAGCTATCAATGTATGGTTGAGATAGAGGTACAAAAAGAAAACCCCCGTATATATAGTAACTTCTCAGCTTGTCAAAATTATGCAATGGAACTAGTGGTTGCACCTGCACACAGTAGATTAACCCATAACCTTGTTCACATGATAGTGTCTAAAAAAAATGTGAACCACCAATTAAACTATAGAGATGTCACAAAACTGGTAGTTAAAAATGTGAAGGAAGACTTACAGGTTTTAGACCGACATTGAACTCGTACTCTTTTCCCTCTCTTAAGACTTTAATTAAAGCCGTTTCAGATGGTTTCTTCATAGAGACCAAGTGCTTGAAAGTTAGTGTGTCCTGGTTAAGAAACGGAACTGTACACATGGGAAAGGTTCAGTAAAATTAACACAGTGAAAATGGAGAAAAGTTTATATATGTAATACTAGTACCTTCACTATCATTTCCTATAGAAACACCATCAATGGCGAGAATAACATCATCCTTTTTCAAAAAGTTGTAAGCATCGGACAGCGGGTTTATTTCGTTTACAAGAATCCCTGTCATATCTTTGCTCATCTTAAAATAGTCACGAAGTTGGGCATTCTCCATCGTCTGATATGATAAATTCATCGAACCGAAACTAACATGTTTTTCTTCAACACCGTCTAAAAAGTGCTTAACTACTGGAGTTGGAATCATGTAGCTGCATGCAGGTGAACAAAACATAATAATAATAAAGTTAGTTAAAACTTTTGTTTGTAACGTCAACAAAAATATATACTCCCTCCCTTTCATATTAGTTGTCATTCTAGGTTTATGCACACAGATTAAGAAAATATTTAGTTTTACATATTTTCAAAATAAAAACACTATTACCAATACACATAATCATATATCAACCAATAGAAAAATAGAATAAAGAATATTACCAATAAATTTTGTATTGAAAACTGAAAACGACACTTATTTTAAAACAAAAAATCTATTCCAAAACGACAAATAATTTGAAACGAAGGGAGTATATATGCAAAATTAAGCTTATTAATAATGTCCAAAGGAATAAACTGTAGATAAAAATTCAATATTGAAAAATCTGCAACTCGACTCACCCAATACCATCGGACCAGAACAAACCTTCAAATGCTACACCAGCCACTTTGTTTCCCAAAAATACAGGACCACCACTATTTCCAAAATTGATTGCTGCATCTATTTGTATTGTGAGTAGCTCTGTCGAGCTGTGACTATATTCTCTTAGTTCAACTCTCGACACAACACCTTTTGTAACGGATATACTGTCACCACCTGCATCATAATCCATAATCATGTAACTTTCCCTGCCTTTATATCTTCTCGAAATATTTCTAAAATTTAAAGAAAATTAATTACCACAAGGATAGCCAACAAGGTGCACCTCTTCCTGCAGCTTGGGTACGTCTCCAAGCTCCAAGAAGTTCATTCCCTCCCAAAACTCATCGCTATCAACCTCCAAAATGGCTAAATCACATTCATGCCCAATCATTCGAACTTTTGCTTTGTACTTGGTGGCTGAACCGTGCTTTTTTACTTTAACTGATGTGTAATTAGCCACCACATGCGCATTTGTAATAATCTTCTTTCCCGAGATTAAAAATCCTACAACAATTCCATTCCAAGTATCAAACCAACTCAAGTCTATTACTACATGTTACAGTTAGAACTCTTAATTAATTAATGTGAGTTTTGTAATAAATATAATAAATTTGTAAATACCAGAGCCAGAGCATTCATTCTGCCTACTAATCTGCCAAGGTTGAAAAAGTCTAGGCTTGCTAGAGACAGTGAAGACCTTAACCACTGAGTTAAGAGCCAAATCAATAGCAGAAGGAGTTGTCTTTTTTGCTTCATCCACACTAGATTCTTCTTTCTCTTGATGAGTAAGAGTAACCGAAGGAGTTGTGTTGTTCGCTTCATTCACAACAGATTCTTCTTTCTCTTGTTGACTAAGTCCATTCTTCCAAACTTCAAAGATGCTAGAGAACGAAACGTTCTTCAACACCGAGGTTATCTTATTTTTTGCAGTGTCAGATGGTGCGGGAGTTGATGATGTGTTAGAAGAAAAACAGCGCAAATTAGAAGATGAAACATATCTCAGAGTTGCAGTCTTCGGGGCAGAACTGTTACGAACTGTTGAAAACCGATCTCTGTTTCTCGTTATAAGATCTCTCTTTCACTATCTCTCTCTCACTTCGTCTCTCTCGTTTGTGCGGAACAATGAATGAAGAATCAACAGAAATATAAAAGACACCAGAGATGTTAACGTGTTCAGCCTCCACTGTCAATATGACAGCAGCCTACTCACGCCGGGATTGCTTCCCGGAGAATCCACTATCTCAGGAGAACAAGTACACACAAGCAAGAATCACGATCACCCTATTCTACACGAGAGTTTCTCTTTCTCTAGTGTTAACAAGAATATAGATCTTTCTTGGATTCTAACTCTGCACTTAGCTCACTCTTACTCTGTAACTTTATATATACAGTTACAGAGTTAGTTACACTCCTAGTAACTTATTTCTCGAGCTGAGCTGGCACTTCTTCGAACTCGCGACAAAGCTTCCTCCAAACCGACGTCGCTTCAGCTAATACCAATACACTTCTGGTAAAGCCCACTCAGACTTATAGCCCATTTCAACAATTCTCCACCAAATGGTAATAAGTCTGAGAACAATAAGTTCGAATGACTACCCTCCATAGCTTCTCCTGCAATCCCGGAACAATCTGAGCCTTTCACTCAGACTGAATTTGAAGCTTTTCTAGAGCTTCAACCATCTTGTTCACTGGAACAACCTTAGTGAAAACATCAGCCGGATTCTGAAGAGTCCCAATCTTAGTCACTCTTATAATCCCTTCTTCAATCTTCTCCCTTATGAAATGATATTTGTTCTGCACATGTTTGGTTCTCTCATGATGGACATTGTTCTTCGATAATGCTATAGCACTTTCTGAATCACAAAATATCTCCACCTTGTCCTGAGCATACCCGAACTCTCTCACCAAGTTCCTTAACCAAATTGCTTCTTTTGAAGACTCTGACAGAGCAATATACTCCGCCTCGGTTGTTGACAAAGCAACCACTTTCTGAAGCCCTGATTTCCAACTGATAGCAGTACCTCCGAAGCAGAACACAAAACCAGTAACAGACCTTCGCTTATCCAAGTCTTTTGAGTAATCCGAATCACTGTAACCCACCAGTTTAAGCTCGGTTCCTCCCTTAAAGACCATCTTCAGACCTGAAGACCCTCTCAAATACTTGAGTAACCACTTTATTGCGAGCCAGTGTTCCCTTATAGGATTACCCATAAACCTACTCACCATACCGACTGCATAAGCAATATCCGGCCTTGTTCCAATCATCATATACATAACACTCCCCACAGCATTAGCATACGGAACAGTCTTCATCACTTCCCATTGCTCTTTCAGTTCCTTATCAGTAGCAGACTTGAGTTTGAAATGAACTCCCAAGGGTGTCCTTACAGGTTTTGATTTCTCCATCTGGAATGCCTTTAAGACTTTCTCAACATACCCTTCCTGTGACAACTCCAACTTCAACAGTTTCCTGTCTCTCTTAATCTCCATACCAAGTATCTTCTTAGCAGGACCAAGATCTTTCATTTCGAAAACTGTACTCAAGTCTTCCTTCAGCTTATTAACCTCATGTATACTCTTTGAAGCCACTAGCATATCATCCACATACAATAACAAATATATGCGTGATCCACTCTCCGTTAGCTTCACATATACACAACTGTCAACACTGCTTCTTGTAAAGCCAATACTTACCATGAAATCATTAAATTTCTGGTTCCATTGTCTAGGACTTTGTTTCAGTCCATACAATGACTTCTTCAACAAGCAGACCCAATCTTCCTTTCCTTCCACTTCATAACCTTCAGGTTGCTTCATGTAAATCACCTCCTTCAACTCACCATGAAGAAAAGCTGTCTTTACATCCAACTGTTCAAGCTCCAGGTTCTCTGCCGCCACTATCTGCAGCAAGACTCTGATAGAAACATGCTTAACAACAGGAGCAAAGATCTCATTATAATCAATGCCTTCTCTTTGTGAATAGCCTTTTGCTACAAGCCTTGATTTGAATCTTGGGGGTTCAACTCCAGGAATTCCTTCCTTCTTCGTATAGACCCATTTGTTTCCAATGATCTTCACGTTCTTAGGTTTTGGAACAACCACCCAAGTACCATTCTTCTCTAGAGAACTCATTTCATCCCCCATGCTAGCATTCCATTTCTCCCAGTCTTTATCCTTTTGAGCTTCTGTATAATCGTATGGTTCTGATGATTGTCCATCATTCGTCGTTAACAGACAACTAACCACACAATGATCCTCAGTGAATCTTAATGGAACCCGAATCTCTCTCCTTACTCTATCACGAGCCAGCAAGTAATCTTGTAATACTGGAGATTCCTCAGTATTTATTTCCTCTGATACGTCTCCTGTATCACTCTCCGTGTCAGATGACACCAGATCAGTCTCAGTCTCGGTATGTTTATCTCCAGAGTTCATCTCTAGCTCCACCATTCTGCTATTCTCACCAGTCTCAACCCCCTTGACCCCCTTCTTAACCAACGATTTAAACAACACATCTTCTTTAAACACCACGTTTCTGCTCAATACACATCTTTCTTCTTCCAAGAGCCAGATCTTATAACCTTTTACTCCATTAGGATATCCCAAGAAAATGCCCTTCTTAGCTCTAGGATTTAATTTCCCATCATCACTGTGTATATAAGCGACGCATCCAAACCGTCTCAGATAAGAGTAATCAAGGCCATCTTTGTTGTACCAAACTTCATCTGGTATCTTATCCCCAATGGCTGTGGATGGCGACTTATTAATGAGGTGAACCGCAGTGGCTGCTGACTCTGCCCAGAACTCTTTTGAAAGGCCAGATTCACTCAACATACTTCGGACTTTATCCATTATTGATCTATTCATCCGCTCTGCAACACCATTCTGTTGCGGTGTGTAAGCAATAGACTTATGTCTCACTATACCATTCTCCTTGCACATCGAGTCAAACCGATAGTTACAGAACTCTAACCCATTGTCTGATCTCAGCTTCTTTATCTTCTTCCCGGTTTGATTTTCTACCATAATCCTCCATTCATCAAACTTTGTAAAAGCCTCATCTTTTCCTCTGAGAAAATCAATCCAGACTTTCCGGCTGTGATCATCAATGATACTTAGGAAATACTGACAACCACTATGAGATTTTGGCACAAAAGAGGATCCCCATAAATCCGTATGTATGTAGTCCAAAATACTCACAGAGATGTGCTTCCCTGTTGGAAACTTCAGTCTATGGGATTTACCATATACACAGTCTTCACAAAATGACAGTGATGATATCTTCTTCCCATCCAGTAGACGTCTCTGAACCAAGATATTCAATCCTCTTTGGCTCACATGCCCCATCCTACTATGCCACAGATGAGTATCATCTTCTTTTATCACACTGTAATTCTCAGTTAACAGATTCTTCCCTTTTTCACACAAGAAATAAAGAGTTTCCTGTCGTCTACCTTGTAGTAAGACTCTTCCACCTCGAAAAATCTGTAATACTCCATCTTCAGAACTGTATCTACAACCCAATGCTTCCAACGTTCCAAGAGAAATCAAGTTTCTCTTCATTTCTGGAATATATCTCACCTTTGTGAGTATAACCACAGAGCCATCTTCATTAACTATCTTAACTGATCCCTGTCCTGCAACCTGAGAAATAGTATCATTCGCCATCCTGACAGTACCAGTCAAAGATTCATCCAGCATAATGAAGCTTTCTCTCCTCCATGTCATATGGAATGAACAACCTGAGTCGATAACCCATCGAGTCTCCAAGTCTGAATCAGTCAAGTTCAGAGCTTCACCAACATACAACATATCTATGCGTACTGCATCTCCATGATTCACCATTGCAGTTTCACCATGTTGGTAATTTCCCCTCTTAGGACATTGCATCTTGAAATGCCCCTGTTCACCACATAACCAACAAACCTTCTTTGGTTTAGATTTTTCTTTCCCAAATTTGCTTTTATAATCCGTTCCATGAGTCTTCCCATCCTGCCTTGACCATTTAGAGTTTCCTTTTCCCTTGACCTGTAGTGCTTCTGCACTCTTTCTCGGGGACTTAACCAGGAACTCAGATTCAAGTTCCTTTGACTTAATCGCAGTCACAACATCAGTCAAGGTTAAGAATGATTTACTATACCTCAGAGTATCCTTCAATCCATCAAACTGACGAGGTAGAGCCATGAGTAGCATTACAGCTTGATCTTCATCTGAAATCACTACATCAACATTCTCCAGATCTGCTATTATCTTCAAGAATTCATCAACATTCCTCTCTATCGACTGTGTTGAATTCATCGCATACCCATACAACTTCTGCTTCAGGTGAATTCTACTCGATAGAGACTTTGACATGTATAGATTGTCCAGTACCTGAAACATCCCTTTCGCAGTCTTTTCCTTTATGATCTTGCGAAGGACATGATCAGAAACACTCAGAATGATCGTACTCCTGGCTCTTCTTTGTTTTTCAAGAAGTGATTTCTCGGCAATTTCCATCGGTGATTCATCAACCCCTGGATCAAGACCTTCTTTTTTCTTCACCACTACGACTGCTTCAGTATCGATTGCATCAACCAATCCCAGGATTTCAAGATGAGCCATCAATTTCTCCTTCCACAGTACATAATCTCCAGTTCCGTTGAACTTCTCCACCTCGATCCTTGCCGATGACATCGTTTTCAGCGATCAAAGACCAGTAACGAGGCTCTGATACCAATTGTTGAAAACCGATCTCTGTTTCTCGTTATAAGATCTCTCTTTCACTATCTCTCTCTCACTTCGTCTCTCTCGTTTGTGCGGAACAATGAATGAAGAATCAACAGAAATATAAAAGACACCAGAGATGTTAACGTGTTCAGCCTCCACTGTCAATATGACAGCAGCCTACTCACGCCGGGATTGCTTCCCGGAGAATCCACTATCTCAGGAGAACAAGTACACACAAGCAAGAATCACGATCACCCTATTCTACACGAGAGTTTCTCTTTCTCTAGTGTTAACAAGAATATAGATCTTTCTTGGATTCTAACTCTGCACTTAGCTCACTCTTACTCTGTAACTTTATATATACAGTTACAGAGTTAGTTACACTCCTAGTAACTTATTTCTTGAGCTGAGCTGGCACTTCTTCGAACTCGCGACAAAGCTTCCTCCAAACCGACGTCGCTTCAGCTAATACCAATACACTTCTGGTAAAGCCCACTCAGACTTATAGCCCATTTCAACACGAACAACAAGGAATCGAGGAACAAGACCGCTCGAGTTGCTGCAAAACCTGGACATGGTGCGGACAGAGCGGAACATCTTGAGCAGTTGATACTTGATTGTAGGGTTTAGGTATAACAAGAGGGTGTAAGCAACTACGAGTAGGTTTTAAATGATTAACTTGCACAAATCGGTAGCAATATATCGCTAACGAACTTTCCATAACGTAATTATGGAAAATGAACGAAACTATTCTATATGATATTAATTTCTTTCCATTTCCACCAATAAAATATGGTTTATTTCTTTTATAAAAAGATATGTTTTTTTATCTATTATGAATATTGCAGTGATGTATATTATAGAAAATCCTAGACATATTTTTTTTCTAAAATTTACTTATTTTCCAAATTATACTTATTCTCCAAGTTATACTTAGTTTCTAATCTATCATATTTATATATATAAATTATTATTCGTCTAATAAAATATTTTAATTCTTATTCTTCTTTTCTAACTTACAACACGTTAGAAGCACTAAACTCTAATGATCTTGAGTTAAAAGTAAAAGGTATAGATTTTTACATTATTTGGTTTTGACATTTATTTGTCTAGTTTAATGTGCTTAGCTTTTGGGTTTTATAAGTTATTAGATTCATGTTTGTGCTACGCGCGGATTGATTGCCTTTATTTTTATTTTTTGGTAATCTTGTCGTGAAATAAAATAATGATTGATCAATTCTGATAAAAACTAAGTGTAGAAAATTTGAAATAAATGAGTTGGGAAGTCGTTTGGTGCTTTTCCTTTTGTTTGCTTTTTTTTTTTATATTTTCTCTTGGATTGTAGAAGTGGTGATGAAACACAAAATAAAAGTTTAAATATGAAGATTTTTTATTATAGAAAATATAATCAAATACATATTTATCTTATATCATTTTTAAATGTCTAAAATTATTGTTAACATACATTCAAATGTGTATAATTAAATTTTTTATATCAGTTTACATTACGAAATAAAAATAAATTCATAAACTTTCTTTTTAAAATAAAAATTATCATCAAAAAATTAAAGTATACATTTAATGAAATCTTCTTATGGTTTAAAACTAACACATTTTCCATATAAAATAAAAATTTTATTGTCATATTAAATACGAAAACTATTACTATGAATATGTATTATTGCATAAATTAATTAGCATTTAATTTTACATAGAAAATATTCCTAGAAATTTTATTAAATTAATGGAAATCCACATGTAACATTGTGAATTTAAAAAAAAAATAATAGATGAAAATATTTGACCTACAAAGTAATTGAACTATATATATACTATATAATCTGGACGAAAATGTTAAAAAAAAATCTCATCATTAGTAAACAAAAATGTTAATAAGTCATATATTCATTTAAAATGTATATAATGTTTTATTTTAAAAATAATCATGTAAATTAACTTATAAACCTTATCAACTATATATATGTGGTGTGTCAAAAGCTTTTTAATTTATCCGAGTTATTTTACTGATTATTTTTCATAATGTTTGTGAACTCTTCACTAATCAAAGTTATTGAGTTATTTATATCAAACACTTGCATGTTTGGTGTCCAATAGCTCAATTGGTGAGTGATTCCAAGTAGGCATGCAAGTTCGGGTAATTTGAGTATTTTGGTTTTGGTAGTTTGGTTTGACTAAAATCTTGTTGAATTGAACCGTAAAAAAGTTTGTCTCGTTTCATATTCGGATAGTTTGGTTTTAAAGTTTTTACCAAAAGTAACCAAAATTTTTGGTTTTCAATTATATTTTGATTAAAAATTTGGGTAAGTCGGTTAAATTGGGTAACTTTGGTTAGTTTGGTAAGTTAGATTAATTCGGTTCAAAATTTTGATTAGTTCGGTTTATTTGGTTCAAATTTTTTGAGAAATTCTAGGTAGTTCGGCTACTTCAGGTTGAAATTTTAGTTAGTTTGATTTGAAATTTGATTAGCAAATACTTTAAAACCGAACTAACTGATTGTCGAACCAAATCAAACCGGAAACCATACTTTTGTTATAAGTCTGCCGAATCAAACTAAACTTTTCATCAAACTAACCGAACTAACTGAAATTTTGGTTTGGTTCAACGATTATGGTTCGGTTAAAAACCTCAATCCTAATTCAAAACTATGTTAGCCCAATAAATTGTTTTGTGATTTCAATAATTATTAGCAAATATTATTTTATAATCATGTACTATTATTTTTAGTAAATAATATTACAATGTGTGAATATCATATAATATTACTTGATTGATATTTAGAAATCAAAAGTTCTAACATTACCTAAAATATAAATTTGATCAGAATTTAAAATTTTAATTAGAGAACATATTAACTATTTAATATAGTTTTTAATAAAATCTAATAAAATACTTAAAATCATACATATACTTTTAAGTATAAATATATAAAATATGTTTATTTTAAAATATATAATAATAAATACATTCACATTTAATTTTTTTAAAATAAAAACTGTAGTGTGTCAATAGCATAAAAATTATTATATTATATGAAAACTTTAGAACTATTTGTATCTGTGAATTTACGGGTAAACACCTAATATAGTTATAGATATGGATATATTTATGTTTTTATTATTTAACAAAGTTTTTCTAGATCTTAATGGAAACTAAAATTGACAGTATAGCAAAACTATGGAACCACAAAAATTGTTGAACCTTTTTCCCTAAATATCAAAACGCAGTGTTTTGGTTCAATTGTGTTTTGGTTCCATCGCACGCACTCTGCTCTGGTGTTCTTCGCCCCCAACCCATTTGGAAAAAATGTCGTGTACGCATGATCACAACTGCGAGGATCACGAGTGTTCCTCCGATTGGTCACTCTACAAGCACATCGATCTCCCCAAGGTCTCAGTTTTCTTCCCTATCCTCTGATTTAGGGTTTCCAGAATCTATCTGAATGATTATCTCTACAACTTGGTTGGTTTCAGGTGTCTGCTCTAAACGAGGCTGTCTCGGGAAGTGTTAAATCGGTCTTCAAAGCATGGGAACAGCGGTTACACTCTTCTGGGGTATTACTTATGTTTTGCATCTTTTCTTCAAGAACATTGGTTTTAGTGGACAAAACATATGATTATCCTTAAAAGATCGTGTAAGAACTAACAAGTGCAGGTTAAAACCAAAACTTGGCTTGTAGGCTGCTAATAAGCCATTAAGCAAATCACATATGTTATAACTTATACATCACTGTGTTTTCAACCCCAAGCACTAGGCAAGGCAACATATATTAGAACTTATAGAGCCAACTTATCTATAAGTCTTTAACCTGTATCAGGCTTATGTGCAGTATATAGAAAACTGTGTGTGTGAAGGAAATTGTGTGTTTTGTGTTCCTTACAGGAGCATTTG